>JUJX01000447.1:0-22946 GCA_000800745.1 Diaporthe longicolla
CTATAATATAAGCTTAAATTATATAAAAATATACCTATTTATAAGAATAAATATAATAATATATAAATACTATATAAAATAATTATAATTTATAAAAAATAATAATAATATATTAAAAACTTTAAGTTTAAGTTATAAAAATATTTAATTTTTTAGTTTTTTACTCTATTAATAAGCTAAGCTACTATATAGCTAATTTAATAATAAAGATCTATACCTAATAAACCTTATAAATACTAAGTTTTTTCCTTTTTAGGAAGGTTTTCTTAGTAAAAATACTATATTTTTATATAAACTATAGATTTTCCTTTATACTAAGGTTTTTTCTTATATAAATAATATATTTTAAAGCTTATAAATCCCCTATTTTTATATTAAGAAGTTAATTAATAACTTATATTTAATAGCTAGCTTTTAGAAAGCTATAAAATATACTATTTCTAATAGTTCTTCCTCTATTAGTAGGCTAATACCTTAATAGCCCTTTTATATAAATATTATTGATTCTCTCGATTTCTATAGATGTCTGGTGTAGATTTGGAGGCCGATGAATGTAGGAATAAGTAAGACCTCTCCTTCCCTCCTTCCGTAGGTCGATAGATAAGAGAATTTATCCCTTATTTCTTTCAGCCTGGCAGATCTGGATGACCTCATCGCTCATTCCACTACTCGCCGTAGCGGTATCGCCGATGTCTTCTAGAGCGGCAAAAATGTACTCCTCCGCCGTTTTGAGACATGACCTTGCGCTCAGGCGGTACTTAGCCGCATCATCATCGGGATGCGAGGAAGCGGCGCCTGTCAGGGCTGCAGCTAGCAGGAGAGGAAGAGCCACCTTTTCCGTGTCGAAAGTTGGCCAGTGGATGATTGGCCACTGCCAGTGCCTGCGGCAGAAGAACGAGCCGATGAGTTCCAGGACAGCATCCTCCGTAAATAGGGACAGGTTTCTGGGAGAGGTCTGCAATGCGGTGAGTTGATTTACAGACTCGATGGGGTCTTTCCCATTATTCAAGTGTTTCAGCTGCGCTAGCAAAACGTCGAGGCGTCTTTGTAGAGCCCCCCCTGCGTTGTTGGTGGTTGATAACAGAGGGTAAATCCCGTCAGGGTCAGGTGGCCTCGACTGTGCCCAACAATCCAGAGAAAGCCCATCCCATAGATAACTAGAACCCAGGAAGAGGACGTTAAAGTCGACCATTTCAGCCTGGTTGGTATCACTGCGGGCCTGAGCCCATCGAACAGGGCGAGTTGAAGCCGAGCCTGGTCCTTCCGCAGCGAGAAAGGCGTCCACGGTCTGCACGGATGGGTTCGTTAATCGAAGGAAGAACGAATCCTGGCTTTGCCTACTCTCTGTTAACTCATGCTTATCTGCTGGCCAAGGCGGTTCATCAAGTCTGGTGTAGGTGCATCTTAGCCCTCCGGCCGAGCAGCGCGAACAAGGCATCTGCTTGTTACACGCTAGCTTAGTCCTATAGCATAGGTCGCAAGTCTGTGGCTTTCTTCCGCACCTTAGAGCGAGTACTGTGTCACCGCCTTTCTTGGATGGACATGACTGAGCATGTCAACGAGCGACATCCCGCCTGGCGAAGCCTCTGCTGCAGAACTGGCACGTGTGAGTTGAGTTTCCATGGAGGGCCTCATGCCTGCGCATGTGGGAATTTCGAGCAAATCCGCGTCCACAGACCGGACATATGCAAGAGCGTGAAGCCATTTTTCTCCCAAATTGGCCGTCTGGGGGAGGCGTTCATGTCTGGGCCGATTGGAAGACTTCCAAGTTGCGAGGCCCTTTTTGGGGCGACGTGGGTTTTCTCCGGAACCCGCTTTGATAAAGTTTGGCATCGAGGAACGCTGATTGGCTGATGGGCTGCAGTTCCACACTGTGTGGGGACATGTAAGTGGGATTACTCCGAGGTATGGTTCCAGGCATTCATCCTCCTGGCGGCCATTCGGAAACATTGTTCTCTTATTCTCCAATATCGTCTTTATTGTTCTCAACCAGCCGGGCTTGATCTAATATGGCATTGCTACGGAGAACATCAGGTGGAACAGAATCCAATGAGCCGTTAGCCGAACAAGGTACTAACCATCGACATTAGATATACGCGTTCGCTTAAGACCGTTACTCCAGTCGACAATTCGCTACCAGACGACCTCCATCCAACAGCATGCATATGCCACACGTCATCCCGTCGAAGCAGCTCCGAGCACAGCACCCAATAGCTCTCCCTCTAGTCGAGATCTGTCGACAACCGTTAAACCTACGAGCATCATCGAGCATGTCCTGTATGACACTGTAGTATCCCCTCGTCTGAAGAGATTATATCTAATGCGAAAATCAATATAGAACAACGGTCGACCAAATTGTTGCCTGGGCACGGAACGGATCGTTATGGCCTCTAAGTTTCGGACTCGCATGTTGTGCCCTTGAGATGATGCATGCGTCCATGCCGCGATACGACCAAGACCGCTTAGGCATCATCTTCCGAGCCTCCCCACGGCAAGCAGATGTGATGATTGTGGCTGGTACTGTAACAAACAAGATGGCCCCTGCGCTTCGCCAGTGCTACGATCAGATGCCGGACCCGAAATGGGTAATCAGCATGGGGAGCTGTGCAAACGGCGGAGGCTATTATCATTATAGCTATAGTGTGGTCAGGGGTGTTGACCGAATAGTTCCAGTCGACATTTATATTCTTGGGTGCCCACCTACTCCGGAGGCAGTCTTGTACGGGATATTCCAATTGCAAAGGAAGATCAGGGCAACAAAGGTAACTAGGATGTGGTACAGGAAGTAATGGCGTCTTGGACTATGGTAAGTGGGAGCTAAATGGACAAATGTATGCTTTGACAAGAAAACTTAGCCGCAGGTATATTCCTAGGTATATACTATAGTATTTAGTCTTTCTGTGAATGTTTGAATTTGTCCTATATCTAAGAGCTTTGTTACCTCCTAGTTTAAAGTAGTATGTCACCGGCCTTATCACCAAGTAGGCAACGGCGCGACTAATGCCTCTTCGAACTGCGGGGATGAACAGTATTTCTCGCGCGCTGCCGTGCCAATGCCAGTCGCTTGTTCATCGCCAGCAAGTTAGTTCACCATCACCTTCCCATTCCTTCCCATCGCGTCACCCGGCCAACCAGGCCATGAGCCGGCGCCGGCACTAGCACTACCTAGTAATAGGAAAGTGATGGTGAACTTGCTGGCGATGAACAAGCCTAGATAGGTCAGGCGGCCGACCCGCGAGAAACACTATTCATCCCCGCAGTTCGAAGAGGCATTAGTCGCGCCGTTGCCTACTTCGTCTTTTAATTGTCGACAAAGGCGCCAGAGCCGTTGTCATTGGTTCAATGTTGACATTAGTGCAAGGTCGAGTTGTCATCAGGACAACACCGTTGGCCTCCAACAACCTTAGACATGATGACACTAGACGGCGTTATTGAGCATCGTAGTTCTCCCCTCTTGACCAGAGACTCTGTAACGTATGCGATCGTAGACACTCGACGCAGCTCCACTGCGATATCCTAACAAAGGTGTCCTTGCAATGAGTTTTTATCAAGCTTCAATAGACAATGACGTCGCTGATGAAGGGAGCTGTGTCCACGGTATGTGCGATTCGCTAGACCAGATTTCGGAATACCTGGAACGTTCTCATATTGTTCTGTCCCTCATGAGGATTGGGCCCTGCTGGTCTCTCATCGAACAGCTGCCCTGGGACCCGGCACTGTAATCAACACACTCTATTTGCGAGTTCAGGCAGGTGCCCCGAGGATATGCATGTGTGCGGACACCTATATTGAATTGATGATATTGTGGCTTGGTTAAGTGGTCCGATGCGCGGACGAGAGGTTGCCATTGGACCCATCACGAAAGGAAGGACTTTCTTGTAGCACATAGTATTCATTGCGCTCAGCAGGATCCCACTCCCGGACTTTTCTTTCCGCGAAAGGTCAGTCTGATCTAGAAGTTGCATCTTGACGTAACCTATGTAGTGTTGAACACATCTGTTACACCTCGTGCTAGCCCCCTTGGTCTTGTTGCAAGCATGCTCTTCGGGCGGTAGCAGACTGACACTTAAATTGAACCGCTTGTTCGCTTCTCACGCGATGCACCACTCCACAGCTGGCCTTGTCTCGTCACTTTGGCCCGAGCCCGCGAAATGGTCCGAGCATATAGCCGCAATAACTTGGCCGCCGCTGCTGGGACGACGGTCAAACTTCCTAATGACTTCCTGGTTTTCTCACATGTGTCGCAGCGCATAAAAAGATTGATGAACTCGGGCGTTCTTCGGCCATGAGGACATTTTTGGGCTTCTCGGGACTAATCACCACCTTAACCTCGGTTTCCTTCAGTCGGTAGTATCTCCTTCGATTTTGTTTTCGTGTAAATGTCGCTGGACCCCGTGCCCTGCCTGGCCTCATGAGGCCTAGCCTCGGAAATATGATTCGGGCGATTGTCATGCCAGCTACACAACTTGGTACGCGCTGCACCAACACGACCATCCGAAGTTTAGCAAGCAAGAAGCTCCAGCCATATAGGCGCTAGCGTAGCTGTGGTCTTGGTCCGCTGGCACCAAATAAACAAATGCTTGGTCCGTCGGCGGTGACTTGGTCCTTGGCAGCCCTCCCTGGCCGAATGGCCTGTAGATGTATGGGCCGATGCGACCCGGTGAATCCTTGTGGAGGCGCGCGGGAGGGTCTACAAGCGGAAGGTGGTGGGCCAGGGTAGCTTTCCAAATGGACGTGGTGGTTCAACTGCTCGCATTTCCCCTTCATCATATCGTTCGACACTCGACAAATTGTCACATTCCGCATGCGGGACTGGTGTTGGGAATATCTGATTGATAAGCATGGAGACGGAATCTGTCAGCTCGATCAGGACGTCGTCGGCCCAGCGTCTGAAGCAACAGAAGATTGTCTGGCTGAACGTGGGGTTCGATTCCCACTTCTCGCAATCGCAATCGCAATCGCAATCGCCAGGTAGCCGACTTAGCCGCAGACCGAAGGTTCCATGCAATATATGGCTGGATGATACTTGATCAACGGATGCAAGAATTACGGTTCGAACGGCCGCGGGCCTTATCTGGTCAAGCATTTGTCGCTTCGGCCTCATACCAGATCTGTGATGTCTGCGCGATGATTATTAATCATAGGAAACAACTCTAAAATGTTTCTCGCCGCGAAACATCCTTCCAACCTGCCGGCAGCCAACAATATGGACAGAGCCATCACTGTATGGGTGGAAGAAACAGGCCCAGAACCCTCCGGGTCCGCGTATTCGGACGCAGCCCCGAGGTGCACTGTCGAATCAGGGGAAACCACTCAATGCCAGACTGTCCATAGGGGCGGGTAATAAGGGGGAACTGTGCGGAATGGTGCTTGGCAGCCCCCTATTTCGGGAGGCATCGGGCTATGTGTTCGGTTGATGCCACCATGTACCCACAAATACCCTGCCACCCATCGGGCCTCATGCCATCGACAGACACATGTCCGAAAACAACGGCCCGGGAAAACACATAGCCAGACGAGTCAGACGTCATTTAGAACTCTATCGGTCTATATGCAAGGAACGGCACGAAGTAACATGGAAGATCCCGTCTCTTTTCAGGAACAACCCCGACTTTTAGATCTTGACCATCGCGTGATTGAAGGTCAAGAGGATGCCGCATTGGGTTACAAAGCAGCTGCATCGACGTGTCTTTCGCGACCCTTCGCCCTGGCTTCTTCACACAGCATTCTCTTTCAGGAGCCTCCATACCAGTCTTTTTCAACTGCCACCTATTCGTGTCTGCCTTTATCAAGCAAATAATCATCAAACGCCACAAACAGCCCAACATGCGTTTCATAGCCATCGCCGCCCTCTTCTCCTCCCTTGCTGTCGCGCTCCCAGCCGCCGCCCCAGCAGAGCAAGGCACATCAGTGGCCGTCCGCGGGGACAACCCCGACCTCACCCTTGCTGCCCGCGATGACCTCTCCGAGAGACAAGTCGGCATGAACCCCATCGACCAGACGGTGGCGTGGCCCGAGACCACCTACACGGGCGGCGGCCTAAGCGCCCAGTACGAGGCCAAGAACCTCAACAACGGCAACTACCAGTTCACCCTCTGGACCTCCGCCCCCGCCAATGCAGGCAACCTGAGGTTCCGCATCTCGTACGGCGGCGTGACCCTCGCCGAGAAGGTCCTGCCCCCAGCTGGCGGCAAGGACACCGTCGTCGTCAAGAAGACGGGCGACAACTTCAACATGTGGATCGATTTGGCTTGAAGGGTGTCATTTTCTATTTTGGAAGTGTCAGGCAGTGCATTGTAAATAATAGAGGCTTTCCGATGTCATGAGGAACGAAACCGTTTTTGAAGTCACATTTCTCGCCAGACTGGTCACCTGTCGGAATCGCTATGATCGGCATATCAGGCCCCGTTAGCTTACGTCAACAGTTAGTGTCCAGATACTTCTGGAGAAATTGTGTATAAAGCCAGCTCCCACGTTGGCTCTGTCCAAGAAACTGTCTCAGGCAGTTTGCTGCCCCACTCCCCGCAGCATGGTTCAATGTGCCTTACTTTCACCAGAATATCGGTCGGGGTAATCACGTAGTAGTTGTCTCAAAAGTACAAGATTCGCCCAGGCTTTTGGCCCATAGTCTACGACGCCGTCGGGAGCGATGCTTCCTAGCCTTGTCTGTGCGGCACGAGGCTGAGGCCACGTGCCCAGACTTCTGCACTGTTATCGACATCGTGTTTTTTTTAACGCTGGGTCTTTGAGCGTTTACCACTGTGTGAAGGGACCGTACGCCTTCGGGACGTATACGGATTAAGAGCAAAGCCTCCCTGTCATGGATCATATGAAGCTCACAGCTTCGAAAGCTATAGCCTACTCAAAGCCCCCCAAAGTTTCGCTTACACCTGCTGGTAAGCTTTTCTTCTTACACTTATTACATAGAGCGGTCATGATCCATTTCTGACGAATTAATCCCGGCGTGCTGTCTTTCTATCCGTCTGAAGCTAGCACATTCAAGGGTTCAGTCCACTCGTTTCCCCGCAACAAAGTTGAACTTCGTATTAGCTGTTTGTTCGTGGTGATCTAATGCCGCAGTCTCATCGCTAGATTCCAGACGAGCAATTAATTGACAACCCAGTTTATTGACCATCTCATACCTTTCCTCGATAAGGGAATGGTGGCTGTACCATTGGATCGATACTGAGCACTAAGAAGACTATGAATTTCAGTGATATGACTGGAATAGCTCAAATGACGTGATCGATTGACTCGGAAGGTTTGTATATGATACGAGGTGCTCGGACTGAAGACCCTGCCTGGAGCAACGAAGCAGCCCTCTCTGGTAGACCGATATCACAGCTTCGCTTAGTGCCAGGACCGTTATTTCCACACGCTAGGAAGTGGCAGTTGTAACATCGAAAGTTGAGCTACCAGTCACACGGGTAAGAAAGCTGCTACACTTAACTACCTACCTATGTACCCTAGTCAAGGTGCTTAGACAACGACTGTATGAAGGCGCTGCGTATGGCTACGGCTGTATACGGATAGAAACGGAACCAGGGAAATGGAGCCAGTTAGACAGCACCAAGGCTATGGCCCTAGTAATGTGCCCATGGCTGCAGACCCCGCTCCTATAATCACCCAAACGCAGATGGCTGCGACCAGATTGCATCCGTCGTAGTTGAAAGACTCATCATTACGTTTTCAAGGGGTTTCTAGAGGGGCTTGTACAAATTTCCAGGTCAGCAATTCATAAATTGACGTTAATCTTCATCGGACATTCAAATACAGGGCCGGTTGCTTTGACGCGCTTGCATTCTCAGCATGAGATATCCGCCTTGAATATAGTAACAGTGCGCAGACCTATCAATCTAGTTACACAACTGATATATGCCGGCGTGACATGATCCGCGCTTGGAAGGACGGTCCCCAACAGCCGATACGAAGACCGGGCACGAGGCTGACGCACACTACAAAAGGATCTCATCTGCCCTTGAAGTCATGCAACTCGTTCAATCCCATTCACCTCAATCAATCGACAACTTATCATTACTCGCCCAGACCTTCCTTCTCATTGTTCTTTTCTGAAACACCACCCTGAACATATAATCTGAATGCGTTCATTCAACAACCTGGCCCTTTTCGGGGCCTGGTGCTATTTGGCTCCCCTTGCTGTGGCGCAGGCAGCACCAAACCCTGAAGTGTCACTGGCACGAGGTTCATCGCCGGATCCTCAGCCCAATCCCACTGGCACCCCGTCGCCGGATCTCGAGTCAGATTCCGCACTGGAAGCCAGGCCGATCCTGATACGACAGCCACAGGTGATCCCTGCGCCACCTCCGATCATGGGTTGGATCGGGTCCATCGGTGGTTTTCTAGGCATTATCTCATTTGCGCATACCTACATAGAGAAGCTGCTAGACGCTCTCGATCATCCCCAGGCCCCTGAGACTCCGGAATTGGATGCCCCATGGTACCGAACCTTTGTGCGTCTGCTTGATTGTGGCAAGCGTGTCCTTCCCCAAAAGAAAGGTCCTCCGAGTGGGACGGTCGCGATCCGTAAGCAGTTCCTGCATACCTATACAGTTTGAACCCTATTAAGCAGGGGGCCTGATACTCGCAACACCTTTTATTCAGCCGGACTGTCATGAGGCTAGACCCACGTGGTGACCAGCGATTCGTGCGAGATTTTGAAACTCCTCGCTTTTTTTTTTGATCTTAACAGCTGACTCCAAATTCTCCAGAGGTCGGCCTCGACGGCGCGGGCCTGAAGGTACAGCGATCGCCATTTTCCTTCCGCTTCTGGAATTAGCATTGACACATGAAAACAATGCTTTCAATTCAGCCTCGCTAAGAAGTTTAATCTGTGGTCAGTAACTGACTAATCCGCTTCGTACCGCCAGGGAGCCGGGGGTGAATTCCCTCAAATCTGTTTGTGGAACAACCACGGCGAGCTTATCGGTTACAACGACCAAATCATTCGATATGTTCGGGACCATGCACCGGATGCCCACGTATTCAACTTCGAGAAGGCACGTGAAGACATGCCCGAAGTCAATAGTGGTAGCCTGAAGGCAGTGGGAATTTGGCCCGCACCACACCATGAAGATCGACGGGGCCAGCAGGCGGTTTATGTGACTATGATCAAGCGGCATTACGATGCCATTTGTATAGCATCAGTGTTTGTCCAGTGGAATGACAACAGGCAATGGCTCTTGTGTGTTACTCCTCACCCCAATAGTCTTTTTCTTTGTCTTTGCTCATCTAACGCCTGCTGGGCAAGTGACGGTGGCTGGGGCCGGGCATCGAACATGTCGTGGTATTACAGCTATGTCATCTCATCCGATCGGACAGACGATGGGACGTGCTTCTGGCTGGATCATCGTGGAGACTTGACACACAAGAAAGACTTAGAAGAGGAATACTTGGGCGAGAAAATCTTTTGGGATGGTAAAAAGCCAGTGGAAGGGTACCCCGATTACCTGTGGGCCGCCAACGTCGTACCCGAGACCGGCATACCTGAAGGGGACAATCTCAACGAAGGAATGCGTGAGAATGGGGTTCATGAATACAAGGTCCCGCTGGGAGTTAAGTTCAACACCGTTGCGTTCCTTCCATCGGAATATGGACCAAACTATAACAACCTAACGGTGGAAGATTTTGTCACCAACCCAGGCAAGATGCATTGGATAATGGAACCTACTCGGAAGAATGTGCGAGGCGGGAACCCAGTGCTACCCATCCTAGTAAGCAAAGTATGGATTGCTGCGCCAAATGCAAACTGACTAACCTGCCCGTCTTCAATTTGCAAGGATCCCAAAGAGAATGACAAGTATACGGCCAAACACCCAAGACTACTTTGGGAAGACAAGTCTCAGGAGGAAGTTCCGGTTGATTGCATGACCGACTGGTACTACGACAAGGATGACAAACTCGTTGAACCAGCAAGCGGCAGACGATTTTGGGACCCCAAATATT
This sequence comes from Diaporthe longicolla, assembly GCA_000800745.1. NCBI lineage: Eukaryota > Fungi > Ascomycota > Sordariomycetes > Diaporthales > Diaporthaceae > Diaporthe > Diaporthe longicolla. The sequence goes on from JUJX01000447.1 coordinate 9,964, forward strand.
CACAATATATTTTGCTCTTTGGTGACGAAATAGATTGTGATGAATGGAAAATCTATGACAGACCCCTCAAGCGTCGAACGCTTGAAAGCGCCCCCAGAGATGATAAAATCCTACCTCCTTTACACGAGCGGCATGCACGCACCCTTGTCAACGACAAGAATCCGCGCGGCGAGGGAAGCAGCACCAGGGCACTCTGCGAGAGCCCCCATTCCGTCGGGCCCAGCTACGCAAACCACCACGAGCGCTTCTTCTGCCGTATGACCGACAAGACGCTGTGGCCCTTCTGCGACAAGGCCGCTGGGGTCTCGCACGACTGCTTCGATGCTGAGGCGGAGATCCTCGTGGAGAAGAACAAGCCTATTGGCAAGCGGTCGCATCACTGGGATGCTATCGAGGACTGGCATTCCGAGAAGAGGTTCAAGAGAGCTGCTTGAGAGCAGTTGATACTTTGGTTTTGGGACATTGATGCTGTACAGGATGGACGTTGTTAGTCGGATAGTCTACGCAATGATGGTCTTGGTGGTCTTGGTCGTTGCCGAATTTGGGCTTAATAGTGTCGGTAGGGAATGGATAATATAGCTGCCCTCTTCCCAGCTTGGTGGTAATATATGCACGAGATTCGTCGACTCGGACGGCTTATCTGCCTCAGGGTACGTTGTCGAAAACAGTTTGGACGAGATAGGTAGGGAGGCGGACCAAGCTAGGGCTTGGCATATCCCATGTCAGTCTTTGGAGTCACAGAAAGGGTTGAAAGAAAACTTTCGATATCTTATGGAGTATTGACTACAAATGTCTTATATGAACTTCTTTAAATTTGACCGGCTGTACCCTCTACTTGAACACGCATACTTTATACAACTCACTGCCTATTTGCAACAACAATTTCTTCGATCATATCCACACTGGGTACAAGTGTAACCGGATCTTCCTATGGTTCCTGGAGCTCGATTCATGGTAACTGTTCAGATTTGACAAATTTTTCGAGGGTATGTGTTTTCTGCAGTGGTGGTTAAGTGTAAAGACTTGAGGACTTGTTGATTGCGGATGGAAGCCGTGCCGGAATTTGTTGGACGAAAAGGTGTGCCTTAAATAGTTCGCTCGTCTGTCTCAGTAGCCAGTTCTACGACAGCTTCTTTCAGTCTCGTCCACGATGCGCTAGTACCTGTGACTGACGATCCTGAGTGCGTTCCGCGAGAAACCCAAATGAGAAGAGCGCGGCAGTGGTTTACGAGTGACGGCATCACTTGTGTTTGTCTGCTAATACATGTGTGGTTAGTTCTCTCACCACTTCATTTCTGTTGTTCTCCGGCCTCGCACCCACACCTTGTTGGACTCATTGGGACTAACGCAGGGGACATACTTGGTAAGCGACCAATAGCGTCAGACCCCCGTCACGCGAGGGCCGGTTGATTGGTTGAGGCCTGGCAGGCTGGTGCCTAACGTGAAAAAGCCCTGGCTTTTTTTCAAACCACGAGGTTGGCGGGCACATTCTCCTGTATCCTACCGAGCTGTTCAACAGTATTACCACCGGATAAACTCATGTCTGAATCAAGGCATACCAAACATGGCCTGCTACAACTGCCCATGGAGCTTCTCCAGCAGATTCTCGTCACCCTGCCTGAGCCCCGCTCGATTGCACTCGCCACACAGACTTCGCGTATTCTCTATCTTAGCTTCAAGGAGCGTGAGCAGCATATCATCTCCAGTGTCCTGCTGAACTGCTTTGGCACCGGTGGTCTCCTGCGAGAAGCAGAGCTGACCTTGGACTGCACCTGTCCTGTGCCGGCGATGGACTTTCGACGTGACCCGATGGCACATGTGAAACGTTTCCTCGGCGCTGATCTGGAAGGGAGTCACCGGGGAAGATCAAGCTGGACACTCCGCGATGCGTGGGAAATCCACACCTTCCATGCCGACGTCATTCTGCCACTGAAGGACTTGTTCATCCAGGCGGCATCGGACCCGGCGTTCTGCGCAGTGTCGGCCGCGGTCAACAAGAGCCTGGAGACGCGTCCCGTATCAAACCTGGAGGCTGAGAGGATCTGCCGGACCTTGTACAGATTTGAGCTGTTCCGGAGGCTATACGGCTGGCTTGATAACAGCTATGGATACCGCGATGACGACTTGTGGGACTTGTCAGTCGCATTTTTCCCCAGGTTTGCGCCGTGGGAAATTGCCCAAATGGGCTGCATTCACGATTTTCTTGGTCAACAAGTCGCAACAGGTAGGTCTTCTCTAGCGTTTCGATACAGCTGCAACTGGCTACCACGGCTGGTGTACACATCTCGATTTATGTGATTAGGCATTCGCTTGTCTCATGGCTAACACAAGCACCATTTAGTCTTTAATGATCTTGCGAGACATGATATCACCTGGGGCCACGCCAAAGTGGGCTTTGATGCTCAAGCTCTTGACAACAGTATTCAACATATCCTTACCCTTGGCCTCAAGCACGTTCTCGCAGTTGCGCGCTTAAAACACGCGAATTACAGTGAGCGAGAGGCATTTTTCGATCCGGACAATAACATAGCCCCCGAGAACCATCACTTTTTCAACGACGTTCTCTGGGAGTTGAGCTGTTCTACGCCGCGGAATTGCGTTTACAACACTCTTTCATCTGCAAGGCCCTGTCATGTAGACGCTGACACAGGGCCCGAAACCATTTGGCGCATATCCCGCCCGGTGGGCGGAACCTCGCTTGCCCTCTTTGAGGATCATGACTACATCCCCCGCCGTTGGGGCTACGTGCTCTGGGACCACGAGCGGCTCTGCAATCTGGCCCAACAGGGCGCCATCTGCTTGTCGCCGCCGTGGGAACCAGCCGTCAATCCCCAGGTGGAACACTCGACTCCATCACAGCAAGAGCGAGAGGCCTCGTGGCGGATGCGCAGCTCTCTATATACCAGGGGAGGCCGGGGCTGGTGGGCGGAGGGCGATGAGAGCAGAGTGCGGTGGTCGGCAGTGCGATCGCCTTCTCGTGACGAGCAGCTTAAGCGAGTGGAACGGGGGCAGGCGCTGAAGGAATGGGGTGTTCATATGCCCAGGCGCCAACCAATGTACGTGGCGCGGGGAGACTTCCTTTGACGATTGAGCATCCGCAGTGAGGCTTTGTTCGTTGCAGAAGAGAAGTACCGGGGTGAGGTAATACCATGTCCGCGTATCGGGGCTAGATCGCGACCTTCTACACCGACTGCGCTCAAGCTCGCCAACGCGAACAGGGATGTGACGCGTCCTCAACTCACTTTCAGCAGCAGGTAAAGGATAAGCAGGCCCATCCCCGCACATCCGCTAGTACATCATGGAATAAAATGCGTCGAACCAAACGCTCCCAAACCCCTGTGATGTAACGCTATAATCGATAAAGACAGGGAATCCTCCTAAGTCAATTACTGCCATATAGCTTCCTTCGTGCTTTTGTCCAAAACTTGCTTTCGAAAATAGCGCTATATGAGACTCTCAGGGGCTTTAAAGGCGTGGATTCCATCATATTTCTCCTAGACCTTTATCGGAGCTTACACATTGAAGCGTCTGAGCACAGCAACAGAGGGTGATACGATGAAAAGCCTACTCCGCACATTGCTGCTCCCCTTCCTCGCCGCGACTTCAGCAGTTACGGCGCAAGGGTCGCTTGGAGGGGGGGATGGCTACATTGACGATGGCCCACAGCCGGATGATCTCAACGGCTCCAACTTTACCTATCCATATCCGGTCAAGGTCTACAACTTCCCCTCGCAGCGCCTGAACCTACAAATGGCATTCATGGATGTGCCTCCCACAAATAACGCGAGCACGTCGACAGACCCGCCAGTGGCTGTTCTGCTGCATGGCAAGAACTTTTGTGGGGCGACGTGGAACGAAAGCATCATCCAGCTGACTGGTGCTGGGTACCGTGTGATCGCGCCTGATCAAGTGGGGTGGTGCAAGTCCACGAAGCCTGTGGGATATCAGTTCACGTTCCAGCAGTTGGCGTTGAATACGAATAGCCTGCTGAAACAACTCGGAATCTACAATGCCACTGTCATTGGGCACAGCACAGGCGGGATGTTGGCAGCTCGATATGCCCTGTAAGTCATCGGGTCCTGGAATACCCCGGGAGCCAAGATCAAACCTCAGAGCAACGACCCCTGACCACTATTCTCCAGCACGTATGCGAGCACCACAACGGCCGTGGTCATGGTGAATCCCCTCGGCCTCGAAGACTGGAAGACCAAAGGCGTGCCCTACCAAAGCGTCGACCGTAGCTGGGCCACCGAGAATGCAACCACATACGCCTCGATCAAGGCATACGAGAACACAACCTACTACGTCGGCCGGTGGCAGCCGCAGTACGACGTGTGGGTCGGCATGCTCTACAACGTCTACACGGGATCGCGCCGCGCCGAGTTCACCTTCAACCAGGCGCAGACCACCGACATGATCTACACGCAGCCCGTCATCTACGAGTTTGGCCTGCTGGGGCAGCAGGTGCGCACGCTTTTGGTGATTGGGGACAAGGATAACACGGCCATTGGGAAGGCGTGGTCACCCCCCGCGGTGCAGGCCGTGGTTGGGAATTATAGCGTGCTTGGCCCGGCGGCGGCGGCGATGATTCCGAATAGCACGCTGATTCAGTTCCCGGATCTGGGACATGCGCCGCAGATTGAGGAGCCGGCGGAGTTTCATCGGGAGTTGCTGGGTTGGCTTTCGACCTAGTACCTAAGTAAAGGTTTCTTTTTGTTTCTCCTTTTACCTTTTTGATTTTTTGGAAAAGACAAAGCAAAAGAAAAGGGGGTAAAAGCCAGCTCTTCTATTCAAGTTGTCTATTATTATGCTACGTGTATGCGATCTACGCTGTCTCTGCTCAGAATATGCAGTCGGCGCGGTACGTATTCATCACGTTTTTCGGTCAAATCCTGAAGAACGAGACGTACCTGGGTACAGAGTGAGTCTACGCCTTCTATCCATTGTCCTCTGTGGGTCACTCTGAGGCGTCGTTTGTGAGCAATGTCTTATGCAGCACCTGTAGACCCCAGTACTCAACGTACCCAGGTAACGTCACCTCTGCCGAGTCCGATGCGTCCAAGCCATGACTTGACTGTAATTCAGGCTTCGTTTATACCCCTTTAGCTGAAGAAGGATGAATAGGTCAACCTGCGACCATGTTGACGAAATGAGGCTCAACGTGGCCAGTTTGCAGAGTAACATGAAAGTACTGGCCCGAGCTGGTGACAACGCTGGACCAGCCATGGATGCCGATTCAGCTTGCTGGGGGCGTAATATGGCCCATAGACCTTTTGGTCTGCGGGACAGGTGGCTTATGCGTTGCGGTGCGACAATCCTGTTCACGTGGGGGGGTCGTCGTATCACAATGCGAGGATGGGTCTCACTGCGTCAATGGTTCGCTGCAGGCTAACGTCGTCATCCAGTGGCGCAGCCTTCCTGGTACAACTGTGAAGAGCTGGCCGTTGGAAGAGCTAGAAGCCCTGGAGTTATGTTCTGCAATCACGTTCGAATCCGCGAAGCGTACTCCCTTGCAAATTCGATGCCGATACTCAGACCTTATGCTTAGCGGACACCATGGCTTCTTTTGGCAAGATCTCGAACTCGCTCATTCAAAGGACGAACGAGAACACATTTGCTCTGGCCAGCGTCAATTTTGACTTTTCCATCGTGTCCCTCACGGCTCCGGCGGAGTTTGCCGGACTTGGGAGCGCCCTGGCTCACAGTCGTCGCGAGATTGCCGAGCACGGCGCTCTTCACCGTACAGCCCGCAAGCTTGATGCACTGTTCGAGGGCGTCGTCCCGCAGGTGCCTCGACTCATCTCGGCCTATGGCAAGCGAACAAGCGAGATCATGAAGAATCCCGGCCTCAACCCTGCTGGGGAGGCTCAAAAACACGGCCCATTCGCGGCTTTCGTTGGAGCTGACGCGACGTCCATCTGGGCCGCTGCTACGTCGGGAGGCCCTTCGATAGCCATCCACCTACTTGGGTGCCTGCTTGCACGAGCCTTCAGTGACCCCACGAAGTCCATATCTGCCCTAGTCGAGCTAGTTCACGAGAGGAAGAGGGAAATCAAAAGTGAGGCAAACGCCTTCTCTTCGACAGCCTCACACGTAGCTGCTCTCATGGCTGCTGAGCAGCCCATCCAGCGCGACGAGCTGCAGCAGTGGGACACCAGCGCGAGGGCGTGGCTTCAGACTGCCGACTCAGCGATGCAGAAGGAGTATGTCCAGCTGAAGCTTATACTGCAGAACATCAGCCTGCCCGTTACTTCGGGAACATCACTGTACGACGGCGTTGTTCGGGCTTGGTGCCAGGCTAAGTATGGATGGACTAGAGCACCTTTTGTGCGGCGAGCCACAGAGTGTGACCGATGGGGCTATCTTACTGGCTATCTCTGCCTGGCATCTTTATCCAAACCTTCTGGTGTTGAGCTCTGAATCCGTCCAGGTCGACTTTGGCGACCGAGCTTTACAGTCGTCCAGCCTTTTGACCGTCGGTATCACCAACGTGGAAGGATCTCGCGAGGCAAAGGATGGTATTTACTGGTCCATGGCCCTGTCACACTACAGACACTATGGTAGAGCGCTGAAGACGGTGGGCGAGATTGATGATAGGCTTACTGTTGAGCAGCTACATCTCGTGGCGTTTGGTAGTCTCATGCGCGGCTGGAATGTGCCCCGAAACAGCTTCAAGTCAGCGGCGAAGTGGCTGACGGTCTTGAAGGGCTTCCTCGGCCGTACGAAGGTGTCTTTAGGTTGCCCATCACGGCTGTCAAACCTGGTCAGGGCGGCAAGAGTAATCCTCGATGGCGCAGGAAACGACGAGGCCTTGGCACTTATCGATTTCGGCCATCGAAGGGGGACTAACTTTCTACGTCCCCGGGGCCAATCATGTTTGCCTTGGTTCGGGCTCCGGTTCCGCCCTATTCTTCGGGCCCTGTCTGTACAGACCCCAACAGAGAGTGCCGTAGAATACCTTCGCTGTCTCGCAAGCGCAGGTAACCTAAGGCACGACGAAGCCCTCATCACCTATATTGCCGGCACGCCTACTCCTGCTGGCGGGAAGGTTGTTACGCATGAGTATTACACCGCAAATACCCGAGGAGACGTCCCCGTAGATAAGAGGCTGCAAAAGTCAGCCCAAGTCGCCAATGCGAACGACGTACCTCATCTTGAAGACGATGACTCTCCAAGGAGTCCTGCCGAAGATACATCGAAGATGCCCGAACCAAAGGGAACCCAAGACGAGAGTCTCCCTGTGTATGCTGCCCTCGAAAGTCACCAAACGTGGAAGGGTATATTCTCTGACGAAGACTACGATGATATCCTCGTCGGAGGCCTAATGACCCGGCGCCGGACTCCAGTTCGTGTATACGACGGGACAGGCCATGAGTATGATCCGGGGCGGGACATCATCGGACACGTTCCAGCCTCTCTTAAACCAACTCTATCTGCGCCACTATTGTACGATGAGTATTCTTACAATAAATTGAATGGCGGGGAGACATTCAACGATGGGGATGCGATCTTGCCCGACAGACTCGGGTGGCTTCCCGTTAGCCCCGTGAGGTTCAAAAAATACATGGGTGATCCAAATGGTACTTTGCGTCTGTGTTTGAGAGAGGGACGAGCTGTTGATGATTGCGACAAGATCACCAAGCAGATCGAATTATTGCAGTCCGGCATGAGTGCAGAGACGCTGGATATTGAGACAGCGACTAGGCTGCTAGAAGAAGGGGGTGATTTAGATCCCCTGCTTGTCTGGCAATATCTGGAGGGCACGGACCCTTATGCGCCGGATAGAGCTTTCAAGGAGGTTCTCTGGCTGATGCAAAAAGAGCGTGAGCAATTTGAGGTGACGCTGAAGAGCTTGAGGAACCTAGATACGGCCAACAAGATGTACTACATGCTCGACGGGGTGAAAGTCTCTAGCTGTGTTGTTGACAGAGGGTTGCATGATGCCAAGTGGGCCTCCTTGGGTCGACACACAACTGCGACACTTCCCATGGTATTCAGCTGCATCGCGTTCATGGAGACGGGCAAGATCAGCCTGGACCCGCAAAGCCTCGAGCCGGTCATAGCCTTGTCCAGCGGCAATTCCCTTTTTGTGTCCACGCGCCTTCTCGTTGATCCATTTGACGAGGTTGAAGAGTCTGCCGTCACAAGGATCGTCGGCAATGTTGGTCGCCCTGTAAAAATACACTATTTCTAACAGTTCTTCCTCTATCAGTAGGCTAACACCTTAATAGGCCTTTTATATAAATATTATTAATTCTCTTAATTTCTATAGATATCTAGTATAGATTTAGAGGCTAATAAATATAGGAATAAATAAAACCTCTCCTTCCCTCCTTCTATAGGTTAATAGATAAGAGAATTTATCCCTTATTTCTTTTAAGTTATAAGTTCTAAATTCTTAACTAATTAGAGTATAGTATTCCTTAACTAACTAATTATATAACTATATATAACCTCCCTTTAGTATAACCTTTAACTATAGCTAATTAGAGCTACTTTCCCTTTTAGGATAAGTAAATAAAGGCTATACCTAATTAGACTAGGTTCTACTAATACTATACCTAATTAAACTAAGTCCTCTTAACTACCTTCCTATTTAGAATATATCCACTATACCCTTTTAAAATAAAGTTAATAACTACCCTTAGCTATACCTACCTACCTATACTATTATTAACCTTAAATACTTTTTAATTATTTAACTAATATATAACCTACCTATATATAACTAATACTATTTAAACTATTTTATTAAGTAGATTTTAACTATATAAGCCTTAACTACCCTAACCTTTAGTTTTAATACTATACTTTATAATTTATATAAATTACCTTAAAAAACCCTTAAATTCCTTTCCTTTAATAACAAATCTACCTATTCCTTATTAATCTTTAAATTCTTTCTATATAAATCCTTAGCTAAAAATTCTAATAAAAATATCTTTTAAATTCTTAAATTTTACTTAATTTTCCTATATACTATAGGAATTCTCTATCCTACTTAATAATATACTAGACCTCCTAAAGTACTCTATTATAGTTTTAAAGTATATTAATAAAATAATTTAAAAAACTTTTATATTCTCTATTAATAGGTCTATTAAATATAAAGATTTATTAAAAGAAAAAATTAAAGAAAAAATCTTTAAAGGAATATTTAACTACTATTACTATAGAAAGCTTTATTATAAATATACTAAAAATAAATTAAAGATAGATTTATCTTTATATAAAAAATTCAACCCTACTATTTTTACTTTATTAGAGAGAATAGTTAAAAACTATTAGAAATACTTTTATTTTTAAAAATAAGCTAAAAAAAAATACTTTATTTAAAAAAAATATAAAAAGAGTTAAAGACTATATAAAGTTTAGTTAAGAAAAACTAGCTTAAATACCTTATATAAAAGTTTTTAGTTTAATATATAAGCTTTTTCTTTTAAAAATAAAAGTTTTTATACTTTAAAAATTCCTATAAAAATTACTATAGCTTTCTATAATAAGTTTAGTATTTCTTAACTTTCTAAAATAAAGAATTACCTTTTTTAAAGTATAAAAGCTATAGCCTATTTTATAAAAAAAAAGCTAACTAAAAATAATAGAGATTTAAATAATCTTCCTTTAATAAAAAACTATAAAGCTAATACTTTAATATACTTAATATATAAGGAAAAGCCCTTTATATATATATAATATAAAAATTTAACCCTAGAGTCTTAAGATACTCTAAAAGACTTATATAAACCTAATAGTTTTACTATAGAATACTTTATTCTAAAATAATTTTAATATACCTCTTTAAAGGACTTTAATATTATAAAAGAATATCTATATAAGGTTAAATAGTTAATTAAAGACCTTAAAATAAATAATATAGAACTTCCTAAATAAATAATTATTATCTAGATATTAAATTCTTTAAATAAAAATTATAAGGGATTTATATAAAATATTATATAAAGCTTAAGAAAAGACCCTAATAGCTATATAGTAGATACTCTATTTACTAATCTAATAGATAAATCTAAAGGAAAAGAAAAGCTTTTAGTAAAAGCCCTATTATTTAAGGGAAAATAAAAATAAAAATACCCTTTAAAGTTTAAAAAATACTCTTATTATTACTTAAAGGGTTATATAAGAGAAAATTACTATTTTCTTAACTCTAATAAAACTCTAAAGTCTTAGAAAGTAGAGAAAAATAAAAGAGAAAATTCTTATATATATAAGCTAAATTCTAGTAGGCTAAATTAAAAAAGAAAAATAAATAAACTACTCTTATTAGTAGTTAAACTTAAAGAGAAAGAAAGAAGAAATTCTAATAAATTAGAAGATAAGGAATTAGAATTAGAGAGAAATTCTAAAAAATTAGAAAAAAATTACTACTATATAAAATCCTAATATATCTTCTATAAAAGACTTAAATATAAGTAGAATAACTAAGAATTTAAAAGAAGTTAACCTATTAGGTCTTAAAAAAGAAGTAAATATACCCTTTATATCCTATATATATATAATAACTAATATAAAAAATAAAGACTATATAGAAAGTAAAATAACTTCTATTAAATTTATTATAGATAGTAAAGTAAATATTATTAATCTTTATAATAAATAACTATTTAAAACACTAAATTCTATAAATAAAGAAGTAAAATAGAATAAAGCTAGTATTTTATATATTAAATATATTAGAGAAAGTAATATATTATTCTCTAATAATAACTATAAGTTTAAAGTCTTAAATACCTACTATATACCCTTATTAAGCTTTAATATATTAGGCTATAGTACTATAAGATATATTATATAAGTAGAATTAAAAGGAAATACTATTTAATTATACTTTATAAAGATAAATAAGCTTATAATTATAAAATATATAAAGAATAGCTTATACTATATAAAGGTATAAATATTAAATAATAAAAAATAAATAAATTCTTCTATTATAAAAAAGAATAATATAGCTACTTTAAATAATATATACTAGTAGTACTACTATTTAAAGTATATAAGCCTAGTCTTACTTATAAAAATTCTAAAAAATAATAAAATAAAGATTAATATACCTATAAATACTTTTAAAAGCTTTAAATACTATACCTACTTAAAAGCTAAATATATAACTAAATATAATAAGAAAAGCTTTAATAATAAAGAATATAACTTCCTTAAAAGAGTATATAGTAATATAGGTAATCTACTTTTACCTATATATAATAAATATAAATACTATATTTTATTCCTTAATAAGAAAACTAGGTATCTATATAGGTATTTATTAAAAAATAAAGATAAAGCTTTAGAAGTCTTTAAAGACTTTAAAAATAAGGAAGAAAATAATAGTAATAAATATATAAAAGAGTTCTTTTTTAATAATAGAACTAAATATATTAATAAAAGATTTAAAATAATTTTATAAAAGTATAGTATATATTACTATACTACCCCTATATATATAAAATAGCTTAATAGGGTAATAGAGAAATTAAATATTACTATAATAAATAAAGTTTAAAGCTTAATAATAGCCTTTAATTTACCCTATATACTATAGGGAGAAGCTTTTAGAACTATTATATACTTATATAATATAATACTATATACCTTATTAGAGTATAAAAACCCTTATAAGCTAAAAACTAATAAATTACCTAATATCTCTACTATAAAAATATAGAGTTCTATAGTATATTATAATAATAATAAATATAAAACTAAATTAAAAGCTAGAAATAAATAAGGCTTTTTAATAGGTTATATACTTAAAACTACTATATATAGAGTATAGGACTCTAATAATAATAAATCTATATTAGTATAGGATATATAGATTTTAGAAGGAAAATTCTTTAATAAATCTAATAAAAATAAGGAGCTTATAGAGGAAGAAGCACCTATAGAGAATAATAATAATAATAATAATAATATACCTAATATTCTTATTTAGGAAGAGATATCTATAGAAGATAAAATAATAGTAAAAGAGTTTAAAAAGATATATTCTACTAAAGATACCTATATAAATACTATATTAAATTCTTTTAAAAAAATCTTCTATTATTATAATAGCTAGTACTATAGCTAAACCTTTAAATATATAAGAAATACTAAAATCTCCTAAAAAATTACTATAGATAAGCTCTATAAAAGATAAGAAAAATAGCCTTAAAGAGTAAAATTTATATATAATAACTTTTTTACCTAAAGATAAAATTACCTTATTAGAAAGGTAGATACTAAAGAAAAAATATATAAATAACCCTAATATTATTAAAAAGTCTTAGATAGTAAATAAAGAAAAAACTATTTATTATAAAGCTAAATAGGTTATATATAGCTATAAGTAATATTTTAAAATAGATTTTTTAAAGACTTTTTCTACTATTTATAGGCTAGAAATATATAATATACTATTAATAATAGTAATAAATAATAAGTAGTTTATATTAAGCTATAATATTAAAAATATCTTTTTATACTCTAATATAGACTATAAAATATATATAAAATTACCTAATTTAGTATATAATAATTAAGAATATAAAGATAAAGTAGCTTTATTAAAAAAGGCTATATATAGTTTTAAATAAGCTTTATTATTATAGTATAAATATCTAACTAATATATTAAATAAGGTTAGATTTAAAATATACCCTTATAATAAAGAAGTATTTATAAATAAAAATTTATAAATAATATTTATTTATTATATAGATAATATAATAATCTTAGGTATAAATAAAAATAATATAAATAATATAATAAATCTAGTTTCTAAAAATATAAACCTTAATTTTTAAGGAGAGCTAGATAGTTTCTTAAAGAATAATATAAATATAGATAAAAATAATAAAACTATAACTATAAATTAAAATAGATATACTATAAAACTTTTAGAGAAATTTAAAATCTTATATAATAATATAGTAAATAATATAAAAATTAAGCTTAAATTAATACCTTATACTCCTAAAAGAGTA
>JUJX01000448.1:0-22378 GCA_000800745.1 Diaporthe longicolla
GGGCCCTGGTGCCCTGACTGGTGATGCGGCGGCTGCGCAGCAGACGCCTGCTGCTAAGGCTAACGGTGGTGGCAAGAAGGCTGCCAAGGGTGCTAAGGCTGCTGCTGGTAACTAAGTCGTGGCCTGTTGTGTGAAGGCACAGAGTGAGGGGACATGTGATATGAAAAGGGGCTTCTTTATAGATCGAGTTTGGTGAACCTCTTCCCGCTTGAGTCCGGGTTTGATGGGTGGGTGGGCAAATGTATTGAATACCTCAGGTGGCGTCCTTGACACTCGGACTTTTTGACTGTCATTCTCGGAATGGTTGGTTGGTTGGCTTTTGATGGATGATATTTGATGACCTATGTGGATTGTGGAGAATAATGATGAAATTTCAATGTTTATCCAGATCATGGCTTGTCTCTTATGCTTATGGAAAATAGCAGAATGAACTCTATGTGAACTGAAGTGGACAGTTTCTCCCGAAACACTAGCGTTTCACCTTATGCTGTAGACTTTGCTGGTTTCGTTCGTATTCTGTATACGGCATCTCCATACAGTGGTAAACGCTCAAACACCCAGTACCTAAAAGAACCGCTGTAAACCCATATAGGTAATGTTGGTGTTCCTTGTAGAGGTGTGCAATGGTCGACTAGCGAGCCCAACAGCAAAACTCACACATTGAAAGGTCGCCTGATTCACGTATCAAGACCTGTATTATAGGCTTCCAATTGTAATACTGACTTATCATGAACTTCATCCATTGCCATCCGGCTCATTCATTCTCCTCCCAGATCGGCTGGCGCTGCTTGGGCTTCGTGTCCACATCCTTGATCGAGTACGTCCGATTTTCACCCGCCTCCCATACAACCTTGCGGCCCCCATTCGATTCTTTGATGAACTTGTACTGAAAGTCTTGCCATATGTGCAATAGCTTCTCGATTTTCCAAATCGCCGTGTTGTGGCCATCTCTAATCTTTGTCAGGGCAGATGCTTTTCCTGGTTCCCAGCAGCCAAGTGCATCGCCTTCGCCAATTATTTTGACTGTGACGTCGTCCTCGCTGGTGCCCGGGCACTCCACCTCGAATGTGACAAGTCTTACCATAGTGTCACTTTGGCTGGCAAATGTCTTGAATTGCTGAATGAGTGCGTCCGGATTCCTTACATCTCTTTCAATAGCAATGGAAACCTCATGATACTTGAGCTTGGCAAAGTACGTGAATGCGGCCCCCAGCAATCCATCAATACTTAGAGTCAATGGCAAGATATCCGCCTGGCCAGAGTTGACGATGGCCGCTACATTGATGCGTTTGGGGAACATTTCGATGTCGTTCTTGTTGTGCTTCCATTCATAGATGACGTCTGTACGCTGGGAGAACCCTTTTTACCTGGTCGGCGGCACAACACGCGACGTGAAGTCCCAGTATCTTTCCAGATCCTGAGTGTATCCCTTTTGTTCCTTTACGTGGCCCAAGGAGATTGTTCCGAATGAAGCGACTTCGAAGTTTGGCGCCAATTCGTACTCGAAATGTCGCGTTATGGCACGGCCGACTTTTTCGCCACAAATGGTGCTTGGAATAGAAACGTCGACGACTCCTCGGTCTCTTTTGTTTGAGTTCTGGCAACCTTTGCGTGGATCATTGTGACACATTTCCTTGGTCGGATGGCAGTCGAACGAGAAGTTGATCTGGGTATCTTTGAGTATGCCACCGTGGGGCTGACTGAATTCGATAGTGAAGAAAATCAATGCTCGGGGATTTCTATGATATATGCCACAAGCAAGCCCGTCATAGGTGACTTGGATCTCAACGTTATGGCGGGCCGTGATGTGCCGCACGACATTTTGGGATTCCCCAGGGAGACCTTGCAACAAAGCCGCCGTTTTCTTCTGCTTTCGTAGGCTGGAGAAGGCATGCTGCGTTCCTGTACAAGTAGTGCCCGACTTTGATTTCAATGAAGGAGATGGTCATGAAGCGTCTGCGGGTACCGTCCCTGCCTTGGATGCCCCAAGCGAAGTCTGTCCCAAGTACTCGGTCTCAACAAGCCCAGACTGCTGAAAAATATTGTGAATACCATTTCAACAAAGGTGTTACATTCGGGTCCCTACCTGGCGGGATTTGAGCTAAAAACATATGGGGTTTCGAAATGCAGCGGGTGTTGTTTTGTTTCGAGTTGCCCAAGTAGACGGAAATGGGGGACGTGTTCAGACAAAGCGAGCATCCCACGTGCATTTGCCCACTCGGTCACCAAATCATGTCCAAGGGAAAAGAACCCGTTCATCTAGTAGTACTGTTGCTGAGCTATGCTATTGGGAGCTTAGAACTCGATGGGGTGCTGTAAGCGCCTAATAGGGTACCGAGCGCACTACTATAACTCAAGATGTCCGGTAAGCCATTTTCCCCAAACGCGCAAGTTTCCGATTCACATGAAAAAAATGCGTAATCAGTCAAGAAGTTTCTTTGTCGTTAAAGGAATAGCCCATTGGATGAGGGACCCGGCGGGGAGCCTGTTCGCCCACTAATTCCAGTGGGATCGTGCCTTGCTCGGGTGTGACGAGTCATCTCGGAAATGACCTGGTCATACAGTCGATATTGCAGGAAGAGAAAATTGAACAGTGTCCTCCTTGTTCCATTTAACAACATAACAACAGAAAATCCTGCTTTCTTCCACCTATCGCCCAAGTGTTATCATCGTGCGTTTGGAGAGCAATTCCCGTGGAGGGCTTATTATCACATCATTCTTGAGGGAAGCTGTTGTGCCTTCAACGCTGGCCAGGCTATGGAAGCAAGACAATATACAATAGGCGACCACGAGATCGCGCAGCCAGGAAAGGCGATGTCAATTACGATCGAGGAGAATCCAGAGGAAGCAATCGAGACCTTCGCACGTCTCTCAACTCTGGGCCACTTCGCCAAGGCCGCCACTCTTTTCGAGAATGTCCTTAAGACCTATATAGATGAGCTTCCGGTCTTCGCCGAGTACACAGACTTCCTCATCCAGCAGGGAAAGTATGGCGCAGTGCTGGATCGTGTCAAGGAAAGATCAAATATGAAGACCGCTGCCCAGCCTGAAGAGGATGAGATCGTGTACTTGGAGCTTCTTCGGATACTTTCAATCCTTCATTTTGAAGGCAGGCTTCTGGACACACTGGAAGCCATACAACATTGCATCAAGTCTTATAAGATTTTGAGAAAATCCCCGACCGAACTGACATATATCCAAGTAGGCTTGTTGATCGTTACTTGTTTGAATCTTCTAACCCCGTGACAGATTCGATCGGTCAAAACATATATCGCCATTATCACGGCAGTTATTTCAATTGTGCCCAAGAGTGCTATCAAATACGCAAGCAACGTCACCGTCACTCTGTCTCCAGAAAAGACCTACGTCTTCGAAACTGGCGCTTCTGACTCATCAGAATATTCTTTGGCTGAGCGTGGTCTTTCGAACTTAGCCGCATCTCCGTGGGTTAAGTTCAAGATGTGGTGTGTCCTATTGACGAGGGAACACCCGCTTGAGGCCGTCAATGCTTTCCGGACATTGCTATGTGTCCTACCAGCAGATGAGACTACTTCCCCTTGGGTTTCCGAATTTGTGGATAGCATAAGCAGCCACAGCCATGGACCCGAATTTATTCTTGCCAGGGTCGAAGCCATGAACGCTTGGATGTGGGTGCGCCGTGGAGGCCGGCTGCGTGAGCGATATGTGCATGATGACGGCGACTGGCTTTCGTTGCTCCCTCCAAGCTTCCGGCGTTTGATAGACGGAGATGAGAATTCTATCGTAGGTGGAACTGAAGCATCACAAGTCACCAGAAAGGCAGCTTCTAGGTTGTCATCTCTACTGCCACACATCGAACTACCTCTAATTCTGTTCCGCCTCGTGTTCACTCTCTGGATGCCCTTGCTTCACCGCTTCTTACTATTGCTTGATTCGGATATCTTATTTTCAAGTTCGGAAGCATTACGAGACGAAAGACGGCTCGGGAATCCAATAGCAACAGGAAGGGCACCAATGTACGTGCAAGGGCCCCCGATGACCGCGAAAACAGGCTTTGAATTTCTGGATGAACTTTTTGAGGTGGGGTTCGATTCAAGGAGTCAACAGGTCATCGAACTAGAACTGAACGCGATCGCAGCCACTGGCAAGTGTCATCGCCTGAAAGCGGGACTGGAAGACTTGGCCAATATCGCCAGGGAAGAGGCGAATTATCGCCTCGAGAGCCTATGTCTCCAGCTAATGATTGAATTGGGTGGAGAAAACGCCCCGGTGTCAGCAACACATCCCTTACTGTCCTCAAGGGCTCTCTACACTCATACCGTCCAAGACGCCATTGAGTTAGTAAACTTGCTTGATAATCTTCCAACCAACGACACTACGCTCCAAGCATCGGCGTCGATCGGATCCCTCGCGGCAGTCAGGCTCACAATAGATCGAGGCGATAAAGCAAGCTTGACGTATGAACAACGCCGGGAAGGCCAGACGAGTGAGCCCATACACCAAGCAGCACGGAAGGGCTATGAGCAAATAGCGCAGATTCTTCAAGATCACGACGAGACAATCTCATCAAAGGCGGATGCCAACGGATACTTGCCTCTACACGTTGCCGCTGAAAATGAGCATGACGCCCTCATATCCTTGCTCTTGGGCTCACAGCAGGAACATATCGACAGACAAGTGGAAATTATCTCGCAAGGGGCGCTATCAAGCAGGGCTTCCTTCTTTACGAGAAGGCAGCGCGACTCAAAGAGCCCCAGCGCTGAAAACCAAGAAATAGGGACTGCGCTGCATCTAGCTTCGGCAAATGGACATGAGAAAGTTGTGGCCTCACTGCTGCACTGCAAAGCAATGATCGACGAGAAAGACGACCAGGGCTGGACGGCGCTCCATAAAGCCTCCGCCAGATGGCAGTACGGTGCTGCCAATATTCTACTTCGGCACGGAGCGGATGTCACCGTGAAGACTAGTAGCGGTATGACAGCCGTTGAATTAGCTGTGAGAAGCGGGTACACTGAACTAGTTGCTCTACTTCTACAATATCAGTCAGCCAGCGATTTTCAGGGGAATCATGGATCCGCAATCATTCTAGCAGTTAAGAACAGGGACTTGGAGACAGCCTCACTTCTGCGCAGACACACGAAAGCCATGCAAGTAGTCATCAAAAGTCACCAGCTGAAGGAAGCCTTGCATTTTGCAGTAGGGAATGAAGATCTATATGTTGTGAAGCTGCTCTTGGAGTGTGGAGCAGATGGAACGTCAGTTCTAAAGAAGTCGTTGGCTGGAAGAAATGCAGATATTTTGGAGCTGCTCCTTGAGCGCGGAGCAGATATTGAAGCCAAAGATAATACGGGAAAGACAGTGCTTCATCGTGCGATAGAGGTTCAGCATAGGGAGCTTGTCCGAATTCTTGTGGCTCGTGGGGCTAATATTGAAGCCAAAGACTATGCTGGGAAGACAGTCCTTGACAGTGCGATGGAAGGAAGGGATGAAGATATTGTCCAAATGCTTGTGGCTCGTGGGGCTGGTGTTGGTACCGATTTAAGATACGCAAGATACGCACGTGAACTGCAGAGGAGGACTGGACTCGCGGCTGAAGAGGGGTCAACACAAGATGAGGCTTCTGCTGGAGGTCCCAAGGCACAACAAGTCTTGGGAGGAAGTGTGAAACGGGACCCGAAACCTTGAAACCATGACGGAAGAGAGATTTGAACGGTGGTCTAAGGCCCTGGAAGTGACTGAAGAGTTTGAGTCGGACTAGAGGGTACAATGGTGTCAATGCCAAATTCGATTTGCCAATCCCGATTCTCCCCGATGCTATTCCGGGATGTTGAATGGGCAACCAAGTAGGAATGATTCGATTCCTCCGCATCGAAACCCTGGATGGATCACACGCATCATTGATGACATCTGCGCAATGCTTTGCACGCAGAAACAGTTTGGCAATTCTCCAAGAGAGCTTTTACTTTGGCGCAACCCCTGAAGCAAGGCGTTAGGCTGTTGAAAGATCTATGAGAGACTGTCGTTAGCATGTGTCACATATTGGTTGTATATATAGATGTCCTGGCTCTACTATCCCTGACTTTCCGTGATCGCACTCTGAGAACATCGATATCATGCTAGTGTGTTGGATAAATATGCTTTACTTTCTCCTTATACAAAGCCTCTTTGCTATAGCCAACTTAACCGACTCGGCTCCATGGCTCTGCGATGTCACACCGAAACAGCTGTTTTCGTTCTTATTGCATAGGGCTCAGTTGGGTTGATTTGAAATCTGGAGAATTCAGAGCCATGTGTGTGTATGAATGTAGTCATAAACCTCGTCATTGCAAAGCCATGTGGTATATCTGAATCAAATACAGAAAATGCTGTCTAAGTGAACGCGGAGGTCAGGCGGTGATACCCATATTGGAAGTCGTGGCTGGAAATTCGCATCAGCTTATTTCCATGTTCCGGAAATGCTATAGAAGTACATATGGACCCGTTCTTCCAATGGGATACAGGTTAGTTTATGTAATAAGCAGTTCAATACGTGATATGAACCAACGGCGATCACTTCCAAGAGCCTCAACCGGTGTTGCGCACGAGCAGGGGATTCTCCACACCCTCAGCGGACCTGATGTACTGCGTGGCTTTGCTGCCCTTAATCCCGCCACCTTTGCTGTCTCTGGCTTTGAAGATTTCTGCATAGTCTTCCTTTGTCATGTGATCACACTCCGCGCCCACTGGGTCGCTCAACCAAGAATCGTGGCTGACCTTGGAGCGGAGACAGTCGAGTGCTTCGGCCCAAGTCCCGCTTATCAAGTGGATGAACCCGAGACGAAGCCGTGTTCCGGGCTCAAGCATATCTATGAGCTTTCTCAGATCCTCAAGCCTCATATCAAAATTTCCAAGCACGGCCGACTGGAGCCTGTACCAATTTGAACAGCGCAGCAATGGCTCGATTGGAAACCGGACCCCCCAAGGATTTCCTGCCGCGGTGACAAGGTCCAAGTACAAGTTTGGTACGATTTGACAGCCCATCGCTGCACCGAGATAATCGTAGAAGCCCCGCGAAACTTCCAAGCTTTTCGCAGGGTCGTCATCGACCGGTTTTGTAGCAAATTTGAAGGCCTCCAGGTCCTTGGTGACCTCCGCGAAGCACGAGAGCTGTTCGCCCAACATGCCCAGGTTCAACTTTTGAGCGGGGTGTTGTATGTTGACTTCGAGCCCAGCCAGCTTAGTGCCTGCTGCATGGATAGCTAGGGGTATCTCACAGAGAAGTGATTGTGAGAGCTCCCAGGATCTGTTGTCCCCCGAGTGCCACGACGGATGAGCTCGCGCCAAGAAAGACACAGCATCGTCAAAGCGGTCGGGGTCCGCAAATGGGTCGAATTCAAACTTCGCAAGCTCTTCGAGCTCGGTTATCCGCCAGTCTTTCGAGATGTGTATGTCCGACATAGAGAGCCATACTTTTGAGTTGCATGCGGCGGCGGCCGCGGCAACGGCACGTGCGAAGGACCCGTCTTTTACGAGCCTATATTGTTGATGATACAATTCGCGATAGCGCTCATAGCCTTTTCGAAGTCCAAGTATGGCCACATCGACTTGATGAGGGTCCTCAGTGGTTCCGCTATCGCTGTCATTGAAAAGCTTATTTCGGAATGGCTCCCAGATTTCCAATATGCGTTCAAGTCTCAGCACGGCGTTCTCGGCGCTCTCTATGGACATGCCCTTAGGCAGCAGGTGGGACCTTTTTCTTTGCCCTTGGTCGTCTCCATCTCGTTCTCGTTCGCGCGTGAGGGACTCAGTGCTGACGTGCAAGGGCGGATTATAGCCTTCCAAAAGCTCAATGCTATTTTCCAAAGATTCAATGCTGGTTTTCAGCACCTCGAAGGACATAGCTGAGAAGAGATTGGGGTCTTCGACTGATGGAGCCATGTAGTACCTCAAGTCTATGCTCAAGATCAGTTCGCCTCTGGATATTTCAGGGTGGCTTGATACCCTCTCTAGAAGTTCGAGAGACCTCATATCGGGAGCGACGCGCAGGCGCCGTATGAGCAGGTGAGAGCTGTTTTGTCGGAACCGAAGGCATGTAAGCCTGAGGTTTTTAATGGTCTCCAAATCAGACCTATCGTTTCCCTTGTCGGGCGACATCGTACTGAAATCCAACGGAGGCCGAAAGTATTGGAAGACCGCCATTAGCACCTCGCCCGGCAAATCCATTATGCCTATCTTGCTCCGGCGGAGTGAACGAGCGCGTTGTTCGAACAGGTGTCGCGCTTCTAACTGGAGTTCTTCAAAAGTCTCCACCAGTTGCTCGAGGTCGGCAAAGGACTGCGGGATGGCATCGTATTCCGCTTCGGCTTCAGCGCCGAGGGTCTGCACTTCCGGAACGGACCGGTCCTGCAGCTTGAGTTCTAGGTTTCTTTTCGAAATGCTCAGTGTCTTCAGCGCGGAATCGATGCTGAGCATCCGTTGAAAGTAGTCATCTGACTGGAGATGCTCCAACGGCGGTAGGGTAGCCGCCACGGCCTGCGGTAAGGTGTTCAAATTCACATATGTCATGGTCATGGCGAAGCAGGATGTGAGGGTTCTCTGCGGGAGAAGGTGTACAAAGTACAACCTTTCAGTAAATGAAGAGAGCTGAGGATCTGGGTGTTGGATAACTGAGTGCGTTAATAAGTGACTGTTCACTGGCCGAGAGCTTGTCAGCAAATGAGGGGAGAGACCGCGACCCTTGTTGACGGTTTACGAAATAAGTTAGAGCCTTCCCACGTACTGAAAAAATCGGGGTCATGATGGTGATTGGCTCAGTGTTCACCAGGGTCTGTCGCTGCGGTTTTCAAGTGGTCAAATAAGCACAAATTTGAGGGATCTGCCATTAGTTATTTTCCAAGTACCTTCTCAATCGGCGGTGTATTCGCTTTGGAGTTCAATGCATAGCTCGGCATTCTATACTTGATTATTTAGCATATCGATTAGTACAGGCCACATGTGTCCTACCTTATTGCCCAGGTGGATTGGTATTTGATGTTTTCTAGCAATGTCATTTCAGGCTGTGCACACCGGCGCCGCTCTTCAAGACCAACCCGTGGCCGAAGCCGAAGAAAATCTGCTGGTATATCGAAGCTCGCAGTATCTTGCCTGGCACAAAATAAATTTACGACCAAACCACCTTTGTCTTTCATTTGTGGATGGAAGGCAACTGGTGTCCATGAGATTTGCATTCCGACCCAAGTTTCGACATTCGCCGAGCAACTCCAAGGGCGCCCGTGTCATACCGAGTGTGCCACCAGACAGGCTGATATTCGTCCATTGACTAGTCGCAGTGGAAACCTGATCAATTGGTGTCCGCCATACGAGAATGATATCCTGTAGCACAACCTCTCGCAGGATATCCTCTCATGGAACAACTCTTCCTAAGGAAGCTGCCTATGGAACAGTTCTCATATGAGTTTTCCGACAGGAAATCTACTAACGGACAGATCCCTATATATTAATTTTCTGTGCAAAATGTTCTGTAGGAAACAATGTTGCAAGATATGCATGACAAGACTCATAGGTATTGGCTGAAATCGGTGGAGCCATGCACCGACGTGTCGAGGTCTATGAAAACGTGGTGGTGTGACCGCAATGATACTATATATGATGCTGCATCTTCTACTGGTATAGCGCTCAAGGTTAAAATGCAACATCTCAACAGCACTGACAGCCATGTTTCCAGCTAAAAGAATTCTGACTATATATTTGTAAAATGAACATTAAGAAGACGACTCATCACGAGCCTACATGTATCATACACCCCACACGCCCAAGGGTATTGCCATTAGCAAGGGCATCCATCACCACCGCCGCAAGCATTACAATCCGAGTGATAGTTGAAAGTACACCCAAAGATCCCGAAACCCTTCGCGCTACCCAAGCAGTTCAAGCATGCCAGCGCAGCCGCCTGGCAGTTCGTGTTGACGCCGGGGATAGAAGCCGGCAGGTCGGGCCTGGTCGCAGCCGTCGGCACGTCACAGCCAGACGCCTCGCTGGGCGCGATCGCAGCCGCCTTGATCGACGCCGCGTTGTCCTCGACGATGCGCCAGAGCACCAGGTTGGCGATGATGGCGTGGCCGCCGGGTTGCGGGTGGAAGACGCGCTTGATGTCGTCGGAGACAAAGTCCGACACGCCCAGGCCGGAGCGGCCGCGGAACGCAGGGTCTGCGGCGCTGCCGTCGGGGAGGGAGACTACCAGGGTGTTGTTTTGAGTCTGGGCCTCTGTGATGAACTGCTCGATGGAGCCCTGGAAGGTCTCGTTGACGCCGGGGGCGGAGGCGCCGCTGCCCCCTTGGGAGGTGCCGTCTTGTCGGGGCTGGATGTCGCGCCGGAAGGAGCCGAGAATGCCCTCAGTTGTCCGCTTGGTGGTCTCGGTGAGGAGACTTAGTAGGCTATTCTTCTCCAGTTCAGGCTCAGGCATGCTTCGTACCATCAGGGGGTCGGCGGCGAAGAGGGCAGACTCGTCCATGCCCCTGGGGAGCAGCCTGGATGTGTTGTCGGTGCTGGTCCACTGGAAGAAGAGCAGGCCGTTTCTGTCTCCTTGGGGCTCCTTCACACCAGCCTCACAGAAGCGGCCCTGTAGCACGGAGAAGTACTGATCGTACCCCACATACTCAAAAGCGCTTCCTGCCCTCTTCACGGCGTCCTCAATAGCCGCGTTGGTGGCCAAAGTAAGCTCGTTCATGAGCGTTCTCCGCTGAGTTGTCAACATCTGCTTGTTCGCGGAGTTAAACCAGAATGACCAAGTGGTGTTGTCACACCCTGTAGTGCTGTTGTCGAAGAAAGTGGCGTAGCCGGTGACATAAACCTTGCGGCCTGTGTTGATCTTGTCCGCCAGGCCCGCGTACAACTTGTCCAGGTTGCCAGGCAGGGTGTCCCGGATGGCGTTGAGGGTAGCCTGCATCTCATCCTCGCAGTTCCGGAAGGGGTTCCACTGGAACACGCACGCGTTCAGGATGTCGCTGAGGCCCACGTCGTTGCCGCCTGCGCTGACGGTGATGAGGTCATATCCCGTGCCCATCTCGGATACCTGGCTGGACAGGATCTCGGGGCTTGTGGCGCCGGAGCAGGACAGGTAATCGAAGGCCGCGGCAGGGTTCTGTGGCATGAGGTCGTTCTCTTGCATGAAGGCTGGGTATGACTGGTCGTAACGGGCGCAGGCCGCGGAGGAGTTCGGGTAAGGGCTACCAGACCCGATACCAGCAGAGCTTGAGGAGACATCATGTCAGTTGTGACTTGTACAGTAGAGTTGCGCGGGTTGTGGCTGAACATACTATGAGTCTCCGATAGCTGCCCACTTCTTGATAAACGACAAGTCGTACGGGCTGGGGGGAGCTGCCCTAGCCGAGTCCCAGCCGTTGTCACACACACAAAGGTCGCTGCTGAAGTAGTCAGAATACATTCAAGGCAGGCTTGAAGTCAATATGAGCCAGATATACGTACTTTGCACCGCACCATGCTCCTCCGAGACCACCACATTGTGAGACGCATGGGGAATCCGTCGCGCAACTCAGGACGCATGTGCCCTCGACAACTCCTCTGCACTTGGGTCAGTATGCTATTCAGATCTGTATAATCCCGGGGGGAATGTTGGAAATCTCTTTGGACTCACTTGTCTTCGTTTGGTACAGCCAAGCAGCGATGCGCAGCAGTCCCGTCAGCCGGACATGCGTCCAAGACGGCCGTTGTACACTGATCAGCGGCAACGAGGGTGGCATTTCCACCATCGGCTTGGGCTGCGGTATACCCGGCAAGGGCACCCAGCAGGAAAATCTCGAACTTCATGTCGAGTAACGAAAGTGGAGAAGAAAAGAAAGACGAGTAAAGAGTGAGGAAGCACAGTCAATGCTTGGGATCTGTGCAGAATGAAGGAATGGAGTGAAGAGCTCGAGGACGGCCTACCTATCCTGCACTGACAGGAAAGTGAGCTCCCCGTGTAGCTATAATATTGCTCGGACGTCACCACGTGGATATTGTCCAAGATCTAGATCCCTGACTAGAAATTCCTGAATCTGAGGACTCATTTGATATTCCCCAGATCGTTCTCAGCCCCAAACCGCCCGGGCCTCTTCTAATTGCCCTGCCACAAACAAATTTAATTGAAGTCAAAACCTTCTTTTGCGGGTCCTGGTCTGATGGTACCTCATGGACCTGAAACGTTATCCCAATTGGAGGTCAGCCTTACGAGCCTTGTGTCGCTGTGGGTTAAATGGGCTTTTTTCTTGGCAGGGCCCAGTGGCTTGGGACTGAGTTAGACGTTGAGCCGCACGCCCGCTAACGACGCCGCGGGCACTAACAGGTTCATGCGTGGCGGCGCTCGTCCGATTTCCCCATGACTCGCCTGCTAGCTTGTCGCAGCTATATCGGTTCTCATGCTGGGCTGCCTCTGTTCGGAGTAAATTATCTACCGGGACGGTCCTTAATAGGATTGACATATGCGCTTGGCAAAGCATAACAGAGTCGGCGTGCGCGCCTGCTGCTCAGCCTCAGCTTGGAAACGTCCAGATCGCAGTGTTCTAGCGTGCCGAATGTTCCGCAGTTCTGATGAATATCAAGCTAAGAAAGCATATCTTTGTTAGATAGAAAACGGCTCGATTCGTGTCATGCTGGCGCCAGGGGAAATTTGCTGCTAAGGTGAACAAATTTAGCAAGCCAAGCAGTGACGTAAATTTGATTTCTGCGCGAGGCTACGTCGTGTAGATTGAAGGGTCACTTATTTGTCAAGTAGTTATGAGACGATTCATGGCTCGGGCCTTACGGTGATCTGGAAGCAATATGTACAAGATGTATCGCTCGCCCAACTCGGTGGAGCTTCCCCCAGATGTCCTCAGCCAGATATCCGGTTCACTTCACCGTGTGGTCACCAACTGTCCCGTGCCATTCTTTCGGCCTTGTGCTGTATACACTCTTTTATCTTCACTCGCTTTACCACAGACTTCAAGATGATGTTGTTCAACAGACAGAGTGACTGGGGTCTTAACTTCCACACCGTCTTTCTATTCTTCACATTTCTCCTCAACGTAGCCGCACAAGCACCTACACTTGGTGTTACCCTCGACAAATCAGCTAGAGATGATGCACAACGCATTATATACTCTACCAAACTCACCTTCAACGAGGACACTGGAACTCTTTTCAGCGATGCTCAGATCTACGGCCTCGCCCGCCTGGGCTTCGAGGAGATGAGGACCAAGTACGCGGCAGACGAGGTCCGTGACTTTGAGCAGCCTGTCATGATGGCTGCCATGGCCGTCGGCAAGTCCGTTTACATCTCCTCGAACATCAAGGGCGGTCCGTACTTCTACGCGTACACGGACACGCATCTGAAGCCTGAGGTCACGCTTGCACTGGAGCGGTGCACCACCAGTCTTGAACAGAACCGCGGCGTTCCAGTCTCGGGCCAGCACCGGACCAAGGCCAGTTGCGCTGAGATTGCTGCGCTGCATGAGGTATGTCCTGACAAAATAGTCTTTGTAAATCCCTATACCATTAATTGCACGATGATTCTAACAAAAGCTACAGTACTACCTGGACCCCGATGTCTCAGACGCAGACCGCCAGACACGCCCTGCTACGCGTATGGCAGCCTTTGGACAGCCCGGCGGTGTAGGCAAGATGCAACGTAAGTTCCAATGCAAAATCATGTTTATGTACATGATAGAAGTCCTGTTTCTAACGTAATCTCTTCCATAATATAGCCCAAGCAGCCTGCGGTGGCCCCGAGAACGTCGTCGAAGGCTTCATGACCTGGGGCTGCAAGCAGTTCATGGCCGAAGAGTCGATCAACGTCCCCAAAAAGCCGGCAAGGACATCCGCCGACATGAACCTGCCAAACCCGTTCCCCGAGTTCACTACCACGCAAGTCAGCTTTGTCTGCCCCGGCCGCTCTGGTGGCAGGAGGTTGGGTGAAGGGCCCACCTCGGACCCGCCCACCAGTTCGACGGCCACGGTCACCCTGACCTCGGAACCAACATCAAGTGCTACGACGGTGGTCCTCAATAGGTACTAGGGTGTCTTGTGAGGGGCGTCCTCATAAGAGGTCATGCTGAGGATTGTGGAAAGTGGGTATTACCCTGGTAGTCCGGAAGTGACGAGGCCGCGTGATTAGCGGGAACTCGAGTAACGCTCGTATGCTTCATGTGTATGGTGATCCAGAGCACCTGCATGAGTGGCACCATTGTACAATAATAGTAGAAGAACTTGCACGATTGACAATGAGTATATATCAATAATTGTTATTGGAAACGCTCGAACAACACTTCAAGTTACTTCGAACGACTGACCATGACTGCCAAGCATCTCGTAATAATAGAGCCTGGCTGGTGAACTCATTTTCATTACCGTGAGGTTGCAAGACACGGCTTAGGAGATGCAGTAGGCTACTTGAGTGCCATGTGCTAGCGTTTTGGCGACGACCCTCTCAGCCAGATTTTGTGCGCCAGTAAATGCATCATTGATGAATTCCGGAAACTCTCGTTCTGGGGGGGAAACGTCAGTCTCTGGACACATGCTTCGTCGTGATACTGGAAATGTGTCAAATGACCTTTATTCATGACTTCATGAAGGCTTGAAATGAACAGCTACTTCAACTCCAACATCTCGGCCCTTTGACACCAGATTGTCTCTAAGTTGCACGCCTCTTACTCCCTCAGCAGAAGTGGATATATCCAAGACCAACTCTTCAAGACTCCCCGGTCGACTATCCAGATACTCCACAATCTTCTCCTCGATCCATCCCCATCGCGGGGGTTCATCCTCGCGTTTCTTGCCCCAACCAAAGCCGTTCCATTCATAATGCCACCAGAAATACATCTCATTCGTGATCGTAAGAGACTGCAGTCCAACTGGCAACACGTCAGCCAGCTTCGCCGAGCCCTGGACGTGCCATCCGAGTAAGACAGGCAACGATGCAGAGAGTCGCGTCAGGCGGCCAAAGTCCTTCAGCGATCCAAGTGACCCGCAGATACCCCAGCGCCCCTCGTTCCCGCAGTCTATGCCAGTAGATGACCAGAGATTCAACGCGAAGGACATGTCCTCGAGCGAACCCTTGAGGCCATCGAGCGAGGCCCGGACCTTATCCAGGTCGAACCAGCCGCTCACATACTCTGCATCCAGGACCAGGTCACAGTGTAGCGTCGAGAGGTTCGGAGCGGCACTCAGCACGGCGCCGAGGCTGTCCTCTGTCAGCTGGCAACGGACCAGGTGGAGCTCCTTCAGCGTCTGGCTAGTGGTGACGATTGGGTCGAGCGGCTTCCCGCCGTCATCAACGCGGTGGGCCTCGATGCGCTGGATGTTCGGCAGGCTGAACAGCGGCACGAGGGACGAGGGGTAGACGTAGTAGTCCATCTCATCCTCGGGGTCGTCCTCGGGCCGGGGAACTAGGATCTTGGCCGTCTCCAGCGCATGTCCGGAGCTGCCGGGGGTTGAAGAGGAGCTGGCGAGGTGCTGCAGCAGGCGTGGCGTGAATTGGTCGCCTGTGAGGGGATCCCGGGCGTCCTCATCCTCGGTGTTGCGGTCGAAGGTTTGGACATCTAGCGTCTTTAGGTTTGAGAGTTGCGAGAGCACGGCGATGATTGTCGATGGGGTGTCCTGTTCGTCCTTCTGTGCCTCGGAAATCCATATATTCAATGTTTTCGTCTCATCCGGCGTGAAGTTCTTTGTGAGGGAGCCGCTTGCCAGGTGTCTTATTTGCGGTACGCCGCGCAGGGTAACGTGCTGAATCGTCTTCAGCCGCTTAGGGTCCCTCAGAAGCTCCCGCAGGTTGGCGGCAATGGTTGACGCTGATGAGGTTTTTGTCCCCATCTGGCTTGCCTGGTCAAAGTCCCAGGTGATCGAATCGGATGCAGCCATTTTGATGTGAAGGTGCGATATGTGCTGGCGATCGAAGATGAAGTTTCGAGGTACCCCTCCACCATTCAAGTAGGCGTCAACGTCTAGCCTTCTAATAATAAATCGGGTGTGCATGTGAAAGAAGCGCAGCCGCCTAACCCGGGGCGCGACTGTCCCTGGGCGGCCGCTGCGCCTCCCACCCGTTCATAGGGCTGAACCTTCTTAAGTTATTAAGGGGCAGTGTACAGTACAAATGATGAGAGCTAGAAAACTTAGCTTATTACTCCTGTCAAGGCATAGAATTTGGCCTGCTAGGCCGGCTCTAGCGACTGACAAGCGAGGGGAAGCCATTGAATTCACGTCATCGTTTCAACTGGACGCCCAGGCTGTCGTGGCCTGAAGGGTCTTCGTTTTAGCGCCAAACTTGCCAAGGCCGTCCCCTAATCAGGATATACCTACAGCTGAGATAGTAGGCGCGGCATACTTTGTCTTAGGGCGTTCAGTCAGCTACTAATACTAACGATTTCCTGTGGAATTGTTATTTTATTCCGTGGTATGCAAATTGTGAAGGTTATACGCAATACAAGGGCTCTTGGCCGTCAAGTTTCATGCAGAGAGCTAGCTTTGGCCGGATCGAGTGACTCTGTGGGCAGCCCGTTTTAGAGTTTCGCACACGCCGTGCACACACATACTCGGCTCGGATATCGTAAAGAACCTTCCTCAACCCCACTGTCAGATATCTACCAAACCTAACCGCGATGAAAATGCTCTCAAATACGATCAATGCTTCAATTCTGACTGAAATTCCGTGTCCAAAATCGTCCTGGAAAGCTGGTTCCGCCTTTATACCGAGCGCAAGCCGTCGATTCAATCCGGACGCTGTGGGATAATCTCAATGTAACCCAGCCACGTCCACCAAATGCCGGCAAGTCCCGGCCTTATATGTGCTCCTCTTAGCCACGGCGACGGCGCTGAGCTGGGTAATAAATAGTGGACCTGCCCAGGGTCTGCACAAGCGGAGGATCTCGCTTGAGAACCAACACTTCAACTCAAACGCCACCAACGAGTCGACGCCAAGCGAGTACGCTGGCCTCTCCACGTCGATGTCAGCCCAGGCCAGATTCTTCCCCACAATCCGATGTAAGGAAGGCACCCGGGAATCGTGCTGGATTCGGGGCAGACAAACAGTGCCTAGCAATTCGTTCTAAGCGGTCTTTGAGAGTCTTGTCTCACCTGGCCATCGACACTTGCACCATTGGCGCCGGCACATAGCTCACCCTTCCACGATGGATCTGTCGAGACCGGTGTGGTCATCCCAGCCTTTCAAGGCAATCTACACAACATACTTCCTGTTCAAAACACCAGTCCACCTGCTACTACTCTCTATTGCGTACATCGCAAAGCCCCTTCGGCCCCAGCCGGGATGGGGCATCAAGGACAACGTGCAGGCCGCCATGGCGCGGATGCTCTTCACCTTCTGGGCCTCGATACGCTCCCAACGGCCCGTCTACGACGCGCCGGAGAAGGCACGGGAGAGACACGCCCGCGTCGAGCCGCCGCCGCCAGCCGACCTCTTCGCCGGCGTGTTGGCAGCTTCTGACCGCGTCAAGCCGGCCGCGGTCGACGCGGTCTGGTTCCCCGGCCCACCACCGTCGTCAAGCCCGACCGAGATGGCGAAGCAGAAGGTCGTGCTGCATTTCCCGGGCGGTGCCTTCGTCCTCGCATTCAGCCATGAGAAATCGGGGAGGCCCATCGCCAATGCGCTCAACAAGCACTTCAAGGCTGATAGGACCGTCTGGGCTCAGTATCGCCTGTCTGGGACAGCTGAGACTTGCTTCCCCGCCGCGATCCAGGATGCGGTGACTTTCTACCACTATATCATATCGCTTGGTGTGGACCCTGCGAACATCATTGTATCGGGCGACTCAGCTGGCGGCAATGTCGTCCTCGCCCTCGCCCGATATATCCAGGACAATCGCGCCAAACTCCCGCTACCAAGGGGATTCGCTGTCTTTTCCCCGTGGGTAAACGTGACAGCAACTGCTGGAAAGGACTATGACCAGGAGAATCACGCCCAATCTGATGTGCTCCACAGCTCTGTCTTGCAATGGGGCGCCAACGTGTATCGACCTCAAGCCAAGCTTTCGGCAGAGACAGAGGCCTACATATCGCCGCTGCACCGTCCTTTCGAGGTGTCAGCCCCTCTTTATGTCCACGCGAGCGGTGCTGAGGGGATGCATGACCAGATCAGGAGCTTCGCAGAGGAGATGTCGCGGGTCAGGGGCAATCGGGTGCTGTTCCGCTCGACACCGCTGGCGCCACACAATCTCCCTTTTACCCATGAGCAATTTGGCTTGGTGAAGGAGCTGGACGAGTCTCTCGATGAGGCATTTGAGTTCTTCGAGCGGTAAGATCAGAGGTGAACAAGACATACGTGATACTATACCTGCCTCAACTCTTTGGTTCTGGGCTCGATTTGAAAAGCTGATGTACGTAACTCATATGTATGCATTATCAGTCCATACTTAAGTTGACCCCAGTATGGCTACGGCTGTATACGGAATAGAAACGGAACCAGTTAAGTTGGCCCCACGAGCACGAATGGGTGAGATACAAAAGTGGGCACACCGTTAATGGTGTCAATCAATTTCATTGATATATAAACAACAAGAAGAAAGTCCGCCAGAAGCACCACACGTGCTAGAACGTTTTGACATGTTTTACTCCTGTCAGGTGTTCAACAGAGACAATCCAAGGACCAACAGCCGTTTAACCACTTGCACCCCGAACAAAGTCATCATTGACAGGGACAGCCGTGCGCCTCGTGCAGCCCTCCGCAATCTCCACGCCAGCGAAGCGCTGCTTGATCCAGTCGATATAATAAGGCTGCGAAGCCTGGAAAGCAGGATCATGGCCCAGCTCAGGAACCAAGAACAGCTCAGCCGCCGAGTCAGGGAACGCAGAACAAGTCCGGTTGAAATCCCACTCAGTCTCGTTCGCATACGTCAAAATATCACCGAGCCCCTGCACGACGAGCATGGGCGCCGCCAGCTGCGCCGCGCCCGCCCCGTTGAATCGCTCCTGCCAGTCGACAAACTGCGGGGAGGTCAGCCAGCTCGTATTCTTGTAGATCTGCGCCGTGGTCAGGTTCGCAAAGAGCGCCTCGCCCGTGACGAGGCACGACGCGTCGGCCGCTGGAAGCCTCGCTTTCGCGTCCTCGTTGATGTAGTCGTCAAACTTAAGGTCCGGGTAGATGCGCGTGACCGACTGCAGCAGGTAGACGGACACAATATCGCCCA
This sequence comes from Diaporthe longicolla, assembly GCA_000800745.1. Lineage (NCBI taxonomy): Eukaryota > Fungi > Ascomycota > Sordariomycetes > Diaporthales > Diaporthaceae > Diaporthe > Diaporthe longicolla. The sequence continues at coordinate 19,128 of JUJX01000448.1, forward strand.
GGGGCCCGTCGCCGGCCAGCTCGATGGACTTGGGGATCAGGTCGATGGGCCGCAGGGCCGGGGCCGCTGAGACGGCGCCGATCAGCTTGCCTGCCTTTAGGAGTGCGTCCTGGTCGGCCATCGCCAGGCGCTCGTTGGTGCGCCAGGCGGTCATGCCGCCCTCGCTGTGGCCTGCGACAATCCACTCGTCTGACAGGATGTTGCCTAGCACGCTGCGGGCTGCGACTAGGGAGTACGCCACGTCGGCGGCGTGGATGAATCCGGCTTCGTAGTGGAACTCGCCTGGGACCACACTCCCCAGGCCTGCGTAGTCTGGGGCAACGACTGCGTACCCACTTGACGCGAGGAAGAATGGTGCCTCCCAGCCGTAGTACAGCTGCTGGTTGTTGCTCGGCGCACACTGTCTCGCTCGCCCAGCAGTGCCGTGTGCCCACACGACTGTGTTGAATTTCGAGGCATTGGGCGCCGACCAGGTGCCCTGCCAGTACGACAGGAGGACGAAGGCAGATGCAGGGATGGGGTTCCGGTCGATGTCTTCGGTCATGTAGAGGAAGCGGGCGAGAGACATGCCAGTGGGAACCTGAGTCCAGTTGGCCGCGACGTGGTCGGGTGACAGCGCCTGCCATCTCAGAAGATCTCCGGGCTTGGCGGATGAGGCATTTGTTGGGGTGTCATAGAACGGATCGTCACTGATGTTTTGGGTCGCCCATTGAGCTTGCTCGGAAGCCAGTGCTTTCTGGTAGCTCTGCATACATTGCTCGTCGCAGCCAGGTATGCTCACGTCCTGACCACTGACTAGGAGAGCGCTTGACAGTGCTTGGAGAACGTAAGAGAAAAGCATGGTGGATGATGTGTTGGATACTCTGAAGACCTCTAGAAACCATGGAATCATAGGAGCTCTGATTCGAATGGGCTTGCTCTGCGTATTTATGTAAATAAGAAACCGCGTCTAGGAGAAGAGTTGGGCCTACGTGGGTAGTACTCCATGTGCCCTGACTAATTTCTTAGCATCGGGAAATTACAATGACTTCATTGGGAGTTGTTTTCTTCTGCATGATACCAATATCAACCGACCTGCGAGCCGAACTGGGTCTTGTGCTGGGCATCTCCTGAAGTGACGTTGCTCTGCATTGTACAGATTAACCCGTAGAAGCGGTGTCTATCCCGTGCGGGTGCATTTTTGTCCGTTCACAATGACAGGTCGAATTATATTGAATGTAGTTAATGGCATAGCCCCTCACAGCAACCTGTTGTATTCATTGATCATCGAGAAGCACTCCCCCTTACTGACGATTCATGGCTACCATCACCGATGTCCATCACATCTACCAATGCAGTAGGTTAACTAAAATGGCCCAACTCGACTTTTGCGATAAAACCCTATTTTAAGTATTTAGTACTAACTTTTTTTTAAAGCAACCCTACCTTCCTATACCTCTATACTATCTATAAATAATAAAACCTTATTAATTATAAAAAGTTCTCTCTATATTACTTTATTAATATATCTAACTTAGTATTTATTATTATTAAGCTATTACTTCCCTCTCTTTCTAATATCTACTTTAATTAGCTTTAAAAAGCTTTAATTACTATACTTTACTAAAAGTATTAAGAAAACTTAAGTATATATCTTATTATAATACTATAAATAAATATATAATATAGTATTTTTATAAAACTATAAATATAATAATTAATTTAAAGTATTTAAGTCTAAATAACTATATAATTATAGGACTAGCTATTACTATAATATTTAAGGAGAAGTTTAAAGAATATAAGATAAAGAAGAAGGTTATTATTTATATTATTAATAAGCTTTTTTAGTTTAAGAGTAATAATATTATATTCTTTAAAAATATTTATAAGGTATATAATATAATAATATATTACTTAAGATTAATATTTATTAATATAAGTATATATTATAGAATACTATTTATTATATCTATATTAAGATTATTTAAAATAATTAAAGTAAGAAACTTATTTAGTAGAATTTTAATAATTTTATTTATAAGTATAGTATTATATTCTATCTTTTTCTCTCTAATAGTTAGCTTAAAGTAGATATTTTTATAGCTTAAGTTAATAATAATAAAGAGATATCTAAGCTATTTAAATATTAAAAGATATATACTATCTATATAAATACTTAAAGTATTAGTTCTTTTATAAAGTATATAAGTATAATAGTTAATATTTATAATAGATTTAAAGGTATATATATTAATTACTACTATAAGTTTAGTAATTTTAAATATTCTTTTATTAAAAGTAAGTTTTTTATAAATTAAAATAAAATAAGATATAGACTAATAAGAATAAAGGTTAAGAAGGAGAAGAATAAGTATAAGTATAAGTAAAATAGTAAATTTAAAGTAGTTAATATAAATATACTTAAATATATAATAAATAATAAGATATAAGATTTATATTACTATATAAAAATATACTAAAAGAAGTTTAAATAATAAATAAAGAATAAGAAGAGCTTATAAAAGTACTATAAAAAGTAGGATAGATATATAGAAATAAGGTATATAAAATATATTAGAAAGGTATTTAGGAAAAGGTATTAATATAAGGTTTAATATTATATAAGATATTATAGTTAGATAATTAATTAAAGCTATAAAGGTATTTTATTATAAGAAATAAGAAAGTAGTAAAATTAGTATATAAAAGAGAGGAGATAAGATTTAGAAATTAAGATAAAAAAGAAATAATAAAAAGATAGGGAAGCTATTAAAAGTAGGGAAACTTAAAGGGTTTAAGTAGATATTAGAATAGAATAAGGGGGTTTAATTATAGATAAGTAAGGCTATATAAAGATAAGGTTTTTTAGATTAAAATAAGGGTAATAAGATCTAATATAATAAAAAGTTAAAATATAGTTTATTAATAGATAAGAATTAAATTAAATAATATTTCTAATATTTAATAATTTACTAAATATTAATATTAATAGTATTTATTTATTTAAATAATTATTTAATTCTTTATTTAATTTTTTATTTATTTAATTTTTTATTTAATTAATTTTTTATTTATTTAATACTTTATTTAATTTTTTATTTATTTATTTAATTTTTTTATTAAATTAAAACTTTAACTATATTATATTTTTATTTTAATTAAAATAAAAACTTATTAATTATTTATATAAACTTTATATATTATTTTATTTTTTTTATTAAATTAAAATTTATAATAAAAAAGATATAATAAAAAAAGATATAATAACT
>JUJX01000449.1:3240-22260 GCA_000800745.1 Diaporthe longicolla
TAATAATACATTTTCTCTAAAAGATTTAAATAATATTAATTTTAAAAAACTATTTAAGTTTTATAAAGTTTTTAAAAATTTTTAAAATTAAAACTAAAATAGAATATTTACTTTTTATAATTATATTTAATATTAATTAGCTTTTATAAATATATATAAATAGTATAAAGTAAATAAGATATATTAGTTTAATCTATTATTATTATATTTATCTAGTTACTTACTTATAATTATAAGCTATAACTTTATTATATATATTATATATAATTATATAACTATATAACCTAATTTCTTCTACTTACCTTTATTCCTATACTAATAGTCTTTTACTTTATTATTAAATAAGTTTTAAAAATCCCCTATCTTTTTCTTTTAAAATTCTTAAATTTTTAAAATTAAATTAAAGTTAAATCATTACTATTTCCTAATTTAATATATTATACTAACTTAATTAACTATAGTACTATAAAATAAAAGTATATATTAGAGTAAAAGTTATTATTAATACTTACTAGTATAGTCTATATATAGATTAATTTTTTCTATTTAAAGTAATTATTATTAAATATTAAATAATATATTTTATATATAATTAACTTTATATTAATTTAATTAACCTTTTATTACTTTTTATTTCCCTTATATAAAGTTTATAGAAAATATAATACTTATTCTTTATAATAATACTATTATAAGTAAATAATAATTCCTTCTTTAAAGCTTTAAACTAAACTAGATTAGATTAAATTAAACTAACTATAGTTAAAGAAAAAACTTAACTACTAGTAAAGAAAATTACTTTAAAACTATCTAATTTAAATATTTTATTATATATCCTTTCTTATAATAGATATTATATAATAATATAAAAGTATTAAAGTTATTTATATAGTAGTATAGTACTTCTCTCTTTTAATTACCTTTTATATATTTATAAAAATAATTATAGTTTCTACTATAAGTAAAACTACTTAAAAGTAAAGGTCTTCTAATAATATACCCTTTAAATACTAGTATTTACTTTAAAACTAATAATATAAACCTAGGTTTAAAAAGGATTAAAGTTAAATATAATAGTTTAAAATAGTATTATTTTAATATAATACTTAAAAGTTATTATATTAATCTAACTTTTTACTTTTACTAATAATATATACTATTTTATAAATATTTATTAAATAGAGTAATTTTATTAACTTAAAAGTCTATTTATTTTAATATTATTAAAGTAACTACTTTATTAAAAGTAATTCTTTAAATAATATCTATACTTAATACTCTATAAAAACTAACTCCTTATAATTAATATAGTTTTATACTTAAAATTATAAAATATTATATAAATAAATATACTTATATAATATTATTCTTAATAAGGTTTATAAATTTATAAAATACTAATATAAAAATAAATCTTTTAAATAATAAAATAAAATAAAAAGCTTATTTATAATAATAAAATAAAAACTACTTTTATTAATAACTTATTAACTATAAGAGCTATTTAGCTATAAGCTATATATTTAGTATACTAATAAATTATACTATAATATAACCTTATAATATATTTTTATATAATCTATTTATATAAATAGAGTTCTAGAACCTTCTATATAGAAAATTTTTTAACTATATAAGAACTATAATCTTCCTTCTTTAAATCTAATCTTCTTTTATCTACTTTAATTAAATTTAATATTAACTAAGTATTAGCTAATATTAAAGTAATTACTAGTTTTTAATTAATAATTAAATAATTCTTAAATATTCTATTTAGTTTAGAAAATAAATATAAATAAAAAGGTATTCTCCCTTTTAGAATAAGTTAAATAGAAGAATAATAAGGATTAAAAAATATACTAATATATTTTATTACCTTTATTATTTATCTTTTATCTATTATCTATTATCTATAACTTATTTATTTTCTCTATATAATCTAATAACTAACCTTTAAGAAAAGTTATAACTTATTAATAAAAATAAACCTTTTAAAAGCTTTATTTAATATTACTTTTATTATTATATTAACTAAGTTATCTTTTTTATTAATCTAATAAATTTTTCTAATCTCCTTTTATTTATATAATTAATAAAGTACTATTATATTAATTATAAAGTATTTCTCCTTTAATATATTTAACTTAACTAAATACTTATATAAAAATAAAGAATTTATAAATACTAATAGTTATATTTTAAATCCTTTATATATATAAAATATATATAGTATCTTTATATAATAGTAAATACTTAGAACTTAATATTTAAAAAAATTATTAATTATAATAAAATATTAATATAGTTTATCTATAAATATATAGCTTTAGCTTTATACTATATAGATAAAGTTAAAAAGTATTACTCTTAATAATACTATTAATTAGAATTATTAATACTAGTAATTTAAAACTAATAGTTAATAAAATAATTATATAGTAAACTAGTTATATAATAAAACTATAATAGTTTTAATATAATACTTATAAGAAATTATAATAATTTTTTTAAAATAAGTTTAGTTAAGAAACTTAAGTCTTTCTTTTATTAATAATATTTAATAACTTTATAAAACTATTAACTAAATAAACTTATTTAGATTATAATTTTTATTCTAAATATATAACTATTAATTAAATAATTATATTATTATAAATAGCTTATTTAAAGAAGTTTTCTTATATAACTTTATAAAAATAATCAAAGCCCTTTTTAAAAGCTTAACTAAGATTATTTATAATATATATAATAAATATAATATATATAAAGTAAATATAAAGGTAGCTAAAAACTAAGACTTCTTTCTTTAAATATACTACTTTATTATAAAAGATTTTTTTTAAAAGTATATAGTATATAAAGAATATAGTAGAAAAAGGGTATTATAAAGAAAGCTAAAGATTCTTTATAAAGAGATATATAAGAGTATATACTAACTAATTACTAACTTTATAAATAAAGTATAAGCTAATAGATAGTTTAAAAGTTAAAAAAATAATAAATAAATATAGAGTTAAATAAAAAAATATAAAATAGTTAAAGCTTTATATATATTATAAATAGAATTTATTTAAATTTTAATTAATCTATAACTTTCTATAATATTATTAATAATATAATATTTATATTAAATTTATTTCCCTTCTAAGTATAAAGTTAAAAAATCTATAATTATTTTTTTTAATTAAATTTATTTAACTATTTTAAATCTATAATAAGGTTTTATCTATTTAAATAAATATATAATCTTATTAAAAAAGTATACTATATAATAAGTTATCTTCTTTTCTACTTTATTAAAGTTAGTTATAATTCGTATTCTAAAATTAATAAGCTTATTTATTTATTTAAAATAATTCTTAAAGCTTTTTAAAGTAGTAATAAATATACTAATTTATTTAATTATATAAAATTTATTATCTTTATACTCCTTTACTTTTAAAAGTATATTCTTTATATAAGTAAAAACTTACTTATTATAATTAAAGTCTATTTCTATAGTTATTTATAGGTTATTAGTTTTATATATTTAAATATATAATAATAGATTATAGTTACCTTACCTAGCTAAAAGATTACTTTTAAGTAGTTTTATAATATAATATAAGAAGGTTATAATAAGTATATATTTAAATAAAGCTAGAACTTTATTTAGAGTAATAGTAGCTTTTATTATTATCTATTTTAGTTAACTTATCTTTAAATTATATAGTAATAGTATTTTTATATAATATTTAATAGTATTAGACTAAGTTACTTATAGTTTATAATAGTTTTAACTTTAATAAACTAATAGTTTATTAATAATACTAATATAAATAAATTAAATATAATCTAATACTATAACTATTAGTATAAAATAATAACTTTTAGCTATAAATAGGTTATAAAGAATTATAAAGTTATTATATCTTCTTTTACTATATCTTCTTTTATTATATCTTCTTTTATTATAGATTCTAGCTTAATAAAAGAACTAAAATAATATATAAAGGTAATATTAAATCTATTTACTATATTATAAATCTTTAAAGCTAACTAGTTTTATAAGTATAAATAATATATATATATAATATAATATAAAATACTTTTAAAGAATATATATATATAAATACTCTATTAAATAAGTTATCTATATATATATTAATAAAAATAAATAAACCTTATTAAAAAGAGTAAATATAAGCTTTATAAAAGTTTATACTTTAATAATAATAATAATAATAATAAAAAGAAAAAGAAGTATAGTAAAGTTTATAATTCTTTAAAAGTTATAATAATAATAATAATTACTCTTTAATAATAAAGCTATATATATAAAATAAATCTCTAGTATTTAATAATAATAACTTATATAAACTATAGTATAATAGAGAAATAAAAATATATTTAAGCTTAATATATAATATATATAATAGAAGTATAAATAAATAATCTATATAATATAAGTTATATATCTACTTACTTTTATATAGATAAAAAAGAGTATATATAATATAATAAACTATACTAAATAAATAATAAAAATCTAAAGATATATAAGCTAATATTATAAAATAAATAATAATAAAATAATAAAAAGGTATAGTATATATATAGAAATTCTATAGATATATATATTAAAAATATAAAAGGATTTATAAAATAAAAAAAGAAAATAAATAATTAAAATACTAAATAACTTATTTAATTATAAAGGTTTATTTTTATATAAATATAAGAATTATAAGGGAGTATAAGATATTATATAAGTAAATTAGCTTATATAATATATAATTAAATAAGGTTTATAAATATATATAATACTTATATATAATAAAATCCTTTTTAAAATAAAATAAAACTTTTTTTATTAATAGCTTATTAATTATAAAGGGTATTTAGCTATAAGTTATATATTTAATATACTAATAACTTATATTATTATATAACCCTATAATATATACTTATATAATTTACTTATATAAATAGGTTTTTAAAACCTTTTATATAAGAGATTTTTAAAGTCTATATATAAACTTTAACCCTCCTTCTTTTATACTAGCCTATTTACCTACCTTTAATAGGTTTTTATATTATATAATTATTAGTTAATTATTAGTTAATTATTAGTTAATTACTAGTGTGTTATTACTAATTAAATAATTCTAGAATATTCTAATAACTCTAGAATAATACTATAAATAAAAGCTTTCCCTTACCTTCTTAAAGTAGAAAAAGACTTAATAACTAAGTAGAATAATATATAAAAAATACCCCTATTATTTATTATCTCTTATTTCTTATCTCTTATCTATTATCCCCTTATTAATTCACGTAACCTCCTAGAAAATAAAGCTATAGTAAACTCTAATATACTTTTAATTATATATAGTATATTATCTTATATAAGCTAATTACTATAAGTTTAATATTTAAAAGGTTAATAATAAATAGATAACTTATTAATTAATAGTTAAAAGACTTATATATAATCTTTATTAGAGTACTTTTACTAAAGCTTAATAAATATTAATATAGTTTAGTCTATATAGTAATCCTAGTAATTTATATAGTTATTAAAGTAAGTTTTAATTTTTAAATATACTATGTAAAATAAGTTATCCTACTTAATATACTATATATAATAAGTCTTCGCTTAATTATTACTTATTATTAAAGGAATTAAGTAGTTTAATAGTACTTTCTTCCTCTTTAATACTACTATTAGTATAGGAATAAGGGTGAGTAGAAGGGATTAGATTATATAGTTATATAACTATATATAGTGTATATAGTAAGGTTATAGCCTATAGCTATAAGTAAGTAATTAATAAGATAGATAATAATAATAGACTAGACTAATATAACTTATTTACCTTATACCCTTTATATATGTATATAAGAAGCTAACTAATACTAATTAGTAATTATTTAGTAATTATAAAATAGTAAGGTTAAAGAGGTAGGATACTATTACTATTACTAACTACTTACTTAGCTTACTAATAGTAGTTAATTAAGTAGTAATACTTATACTATAATCTAAAGTAATATAATCCCTATATTTATTAAAACTATATTAATAATAATTAAGTTCTAATTATAAAGTCCTTTAATTTATTAAAACTATATAGTTATAACTATATTCTATTATATAAAGAACTTTATATAACTAGAAATATTATAGCCTTTTAATTTATTAAAACTATAATAATAACTATAATTATAAAATAATAATAAGAATCCTTTAATAGATATTTTAATAAACTTATAATAATTAAACTAATAAAAACCTTCTAGTATAATTATATATATTTACATATAAATTAATAACTAGATTTACCTATTAATATAACTAAAGTATTAAAGTAATAAACTAATTAATAGACCTAAAATATAAAACTAAAGTATTCGAATAGTAAATACTAGTATATATAAATATATAGCTAAATATATCTAATATTTTAAACTATTAATTACTTAGTAAATAAACCCTATACTTCTAACTAAGTAATATTAGCTACTTAAGTTATATAATATCTATTACTTATACCTAAATAAATACCTAACTAATCTTTTTTTTCTCCCTTTCTCCTATCTCTCTACCTATACCTATTCTATAACCTTATCTAATAATATTATATACCTTATATATTTCTCTTTATTATATATTTAAGTAACTATAATTCCTAGTTAGATATACTACTTACTATAGATTATAATAATAAAGAACTTAGTAATAATAACTACTTCTTTATATACTTAACTAATAAAGTAGTACCTAATATTAATAATATTAATATTATAATAGTAATTATAAAGAAGTTTAACTTTAGCTAAGCTATTTATTAGAAAGTTAACTAGAATATATAGGAATAACTAGTATAAATAGTTACTATATTATTTAGAAAAATAAATAAATTAAGCTAGTACTATTAATATATATATACTATACTTTATAGATAATAATAATTATATATAATTAGTTAATTAGGACTTTCTTAGTAAATTTTAATATACTTTTAGAAAATAAAGTAAAGCTATATTTTATACTATAGATATTAGATAATACTTAAAGAAGTTCTTATATATATATAGTATTTATATTAATAATCTATTTAGTATAGCTTATAAATAACTAAAGGTATTACTAGATATTACTAATCTACCTAATTAGCTATAGTAAAAGCTTAATAATACTTTAATATATATAAAGTTATATTTCTACTTTAAATTAAAATATACTACCTTATTAAGCTTATTAGATATATTATTACTAAAGCTATCTAATACTTAGAAGATATCCTTATTACTTTTAATACTATAAATAAAGTAAAATAGAAATTAGTATATACTAGCCCTCTTATTTATAGTAAGAATACTATTATTAAAATCTATTAATTTATTAAATCTAATTTAATAGTTTATAAAGTAAAGAACTTTACTATTAGTAGAACTTAAAAAGAATAAAGTATTATAGAAAGAGTAAGAAATAGAGACTATTTAACCTTTAAAGTAAGGTAAATTAGCTTATAAGAGAGTATATAAACTAACTATAAGTTTTATATAATAACTTTAGCTATATACTATATATAATAAGAATAATATATACTAGTATAATAAACTATAGCTTAGTATTAAAAAAGTTTAAATTAGTTAAGTATTTATTAATTATATAGAAAGAAATAGAATAATCTACTACTATATCTAGACCTCCTCCTCTAATATACTATAATTTAAATATATATATATATACTTTAATATATAAGATAAGGTAGAATAAAGCTTTTTATTAGATTAAGTAACTAGCTAACTATTAGAAACCTTAAAGTAAGATAAGCTAGGTAGACTAAGTATACTACTATTATACTTTATATAAGGTAGAGTATTATTAAATAGTATAAGTAATAATTATATTATACTACTATTAAGAGAAGTTATAAATAAGATTTTAAATTTTAATAAAATCTTTAAGTTTATAAAGGTATAGGCTAACTAAAGTAAGTAGATTAAAGAACTATATAATTTACTTAATAATAAAATATAAGTAATACTTTATATATACTTAATAAGTAGTAGTATACTAAAAGGATTCTATATTATACTTCCTTTAATTCTAATTAAAATAGTAAAAACCTACTATATATATTTAATAGGATACTAATTTATATTCTAAATAGTATATCTTATATTAAAGGATTACTTTAAATAGATTTTAATTAAATATAATACTTTTTTAATTAGAGTAACTTAACCTATATTAGTATAAAGAATAACCTAGTAAATACTAATAAGAACCTTTAGTAAGTATTATAAATACTATTTAATAAATAATAACTCTATTAATATATATTTAAACTAAAATTCTAAAGGTAATAAGTTTTTAAAATAGTAATTATCTATATATATTCTAGTATACTAAAGTTTAATTATATACTATTTATATCTTTAGCTTTTTATAAATATCTATTTTAAAACCTATACTTATTATTAGATTTTTTTTATTAAAAATATATTAACTAAGTAGTTTTATATTAATAATAGCTTTATAGCTATAAAGTATAAAAATAACTCTATTACTGTAGAATATAAAAATAGAAATAAGGTAGATAATATATTTTATATTAACTATAAGTATAATAACTTTTATTTAAAAGGATAAGGAGGCTTTAGCTATAGTAGTAGTAGCTTTTAAAGCGAATTCTAATTATAAGATAGTAGAAACTTCTACCTATAAGGTAGATATAGCTATAGTAATTACTAATAAAGTCTTAACTATATAGATAATATTATATAGAATAAGTATTACTATATCTATAATAAGGAAGGCTATTAATTTATAAGATATTTACTAGAGATATATAGATAAGCTTAGAATAGCTTTAATATATATATATAATACTTTAATAAAGATATTTCTAATTTAGTTTATATTATATTCCTTATTAATTATAAAGGTATTAACTATAGTAATAATAGTAAAGATAATAAATATAATAGTAATATAAAGTAATTTTTATTAATATATTATATAACTATATTATAGTCTAATACCTAATAAATATATTATTTCTTTACTTTATAATTCCTAAATAAGATAAATAACTATCTATAAAGATAAAAATACTAGTTTCTCTATTATAATTTATATTAGATAAATAGTATTTAAAATAGAAGTTTTAAAGTATTTTATTAAATACTAGTATTATAAAGTTCTCTATAGTAAGTAGGGAATAGTACTTTACTTTATAATATAAGAACTTATCTATTTTATTAAATACTAAGTAAGCTAAATAAGCTATTATAAAGTTTAATAAAGGATTTAAAATTTCTTCTCTTAATATAGTTTATATTAAACTTTTAGTTAGAACTATTATCTTTTATATAGTTAATATACTAACTCTATTTCTACTATATTTAAAGGATATAGACTATTTATATATCTATTTTAATAATACTATAGATTATATTATATAATAGAAGTATAATAGTAAGGATAATTTCTTTTTAGTAGTATATAAATAAGGATATCTATAGTTTTATATATTTAAATAAAATATTAGTAACTTCTTTACTAAAGCTAAATTTTAAAAACTTTATTATTATTTTAAATATTTATTTATAGATTAATTATATTAACTATTTAAGAATATTAGGTATAATAATATAAATACTAATATATTAGAAATAATTAATAAGTTTTACTATTACTACTAGCTTTATAATTTAATATTAAAGTATTTTAAGTTTAGTTTAAAAGATAATTATAACTTTAACTATAAACTTATAGTAGATATTATATACTTTAGTAGTAAAGCTATACTATATACTATTAATATAGTAATAGCTTTTTAAATAGTATACTTCTTATATTCTCTCTTTAGTAGAGATATATAGGAAACTTTATAGTTAATATAAGTTAATATATATTTTAAATCTTTTAACTAGATAGTTTATAATACTAGTATTAATTTTACTTTTACTAAGTTTTATTTAGAAATAAGGGTTATAGGAATTATCTATAAGTAAGTCTTAACTAAAGCTTATTAGTTAGTTAGTAAGGTTAAATAGTACTATAATCTACTATATTATATATATAAGATTCTAGCTAATAAACTAGCTAAAACTATAAGTTTAAAAGCTATTTTATAAATAGTAGTTAAAGTAGTTAATAATACTATAGAATTTAATAGTTTAATATCTACTTTACTAATATTTAGTATATACTTATATATTTATATAAACTTACCTTCTTTACTATTAATATTTTAAAGAGTTATAGTAATTTAGAAAGTAATAAAAGTTATTTATTATTATTTTATTAAATAATAAGTTAATAATACTATAAATACTTATAATAGTCTAATAATACTAGATATATTAATAATACTTTTATAGAGTAATACTTAGATTTAATAAAAGAAGGAAGGGTAATAAGGACTTTATAAGGTATTTACTATTAAAGGCTATAATATAATATTTAATATTAATAATAAATTAATTAAATTTTAGTTTATAGTTATTAGACTATACTTTTAGGATAAGGAAGCTAATATTATATAGCTTCTATCTATATAAATAAGTAAGGATAATAGTAAAGGTTTATTTATAGCTATAACTATTTTTAATATAATTATTATAATATAGAAATACTAAGGAAGACTACTTAGATTAAAGAATAAACTAAAAACTATAGTATATATAATATTATTAATACTAGCTATATACTTTATAATAGATAAGGAATAAAAGAATTTTACTTTTATACTAAAACTTTAATAGGATAGTATAATAAATACTTTTAGTAATCTATTTAAAGAGTTTAATACTATTAAAATTATAAATTTTATTAGTAATAGTATTTTTATTTTTAAATTATTTAGTAAAAAGTAGTATAGTAAAATCTATATTTTTAATATTTATATAGTTTAAGAGATTAAGGGTAAGATACTTATATTATTTAAGAAGTTATAAATAATCTTACAAGGCTATAATAATAAAGAGAAGAAGAAGATTTTAACCTAGTTACTAATTATATAGAAAGTAAGTATATAATTACTACTAATACTTATAGTAGTATATATCTTATATTATAGTATATTTTTAAAACTATAAGATATTACTTAAGTCTATTTATAATTATAATTAAAACTAATATATATAATTTTAGTAAATCTACTAAAGGAGATTAAATATAAATACCCTTCTAGAATAATTATATATATTATTAAACTACTATATAGTATTATAGAATCTAATATATATTAGTTTACTATATACTAACTATACTATATTAATAAGTTTAGAATAAAGACTTTAATATTTAACTTATATTTTTTAATTATAAATATAAGTTATAAGAAGGATAATTTTAGAATAACTATAATATAAGTTAATAATACTTTTAACTTAAGTATATTTAAGTTTTTTTAGTTTTCTAAATAGAAGATTTAGGAGGAGAAACTTTACTATAAACTATAGGAGAAGTTAACTAAAGATAAGTTTTTTAACTATAATAGTATTTTAATTTTAAAGGAGGGAGATATAATTTATATATAATAGAAGGGATAAGGAGTAAAGATTATAATAATTAATATTAAAGTCTTTAATAAGATATAGAAATATATAGAATAGAGAGTATAAGGTATATATCTAGCTTTAATTTATTAATTAAAAGCTATATTTAACCTTTTTATTATAATATAACTATAGTAACTATTTAAAGAAGACTATAGTAAACTAAATAAATACTTATATTAGTAAGTTAATAATATTAACTATAGGATTTACTTTATATTATTAGATTTTATTAAAGTAAAACTTATAGTCTTTATAAATAGATTATTTACTAATAATATAGACTTTAGCTTTTAGATTAGCTTTATAATTATTCTATTAAATAAGGAGTATAATAATAATAATACTTACTAGAATATAGTAGGAAATATAATCTACTCTATAAAGTATAAGAAAGTTATATAAAGTATAGTAATTTTAAAGATTTATAGTATAGTAAATAGATTTAATATAGGTATTATATTATTAATAATACTATAAAAGATTATAGATTAACTAAGATTTAAATAAATCCTACTTATAGTATATATAGACTCTCTATCTCTATATAAATATCTAGTTAAGCTAGGTATAATAAAAGAGAAATACTTTATAATTAATATAATAGTACTTTATTAATTATATAAGTAAAGAGAGATTAATAAGATTTATTAAATTAATAAAGAAAATAATTTAGCGAATATAATAATAAAAGTAATACTAAATAAAGCTTTTAAAAAGCTTATTTCTAAGAATAAGTTATAATTTTAAGTATAAGGTTATATTAATTATAAGGAGTTAGTTTCTATAAAGTATTAAGTATAGATATTACTTAGAGAATTACTTTTAATAAGGTAGTTACTTTAATAGTATTAGGATAAATAGATCTTTAAATTAATAAAGTTACTCTATTTAATTAATATTTATAAAATAGTATATATTACTAGTAAAAGTAAAAAGTTAGACTAATATAATAACCTTTAAGTACTATATTAAAATAGAACTATTTTAAACTACTATACCTAACTCTAGATCTCCTTAAGCCTAGGTTTATATTATTAGTTCTAAAGTAGATACTAGTACTTAAAGAGTATATTATTAGAAGACCCTTACTCCTAAGTAGTTTTACTTATAGTAGGAAGTATTATACTACTATATAAATAACTTTAATACTTTTATACTATTATATAATACTTATTATAAGGAAGATATATAATAAAATACCTAAATTAGATAGTTTTAAAGTAATTCTATACTAGTAGTTAAGTCTTTTCTTTAACTATAGTTAGTCTAATCTAATTTAGTTTAATCTAAAGCCTTAAAGAAAGGATTATTACCTACTTATAATAGTACTATTATAAAATATAAGTACTATATTTTTTATAAACCTTATATAGGGGAAATATAAATTAGTAAGAGGTTAAATAAATTAATAAAAAGTTAATTAAGCATAGAATATACTATTTAATATTTAATAGGATTTATTTTAGATAGAAAGGATTAGCCTATATATAGACTATACTAGTAGGTATTAATAATAATTCTTACTTTAATATATACTTTTATTTTATAGTACTATAGTTAATTAAGTTAGTATAATATATTAAATTAGGAAATAGTAAAGGTTTAAGTTTAACTTAACTTTAAGACTTTAAAATAAATTTTAGAAGATAAAAATAGGGGATTTTAGAGCTTACCTAATAATAAAGTAAAAGACTACTAGTATAGGAATAAAGGTAAGTAGAAGGGATTAGGTTATATAGTTATATAACTATATATAGTATATATAGTAAGGTTATAGCCTATAGTTATAAGTAAGTAACTAATAAGATAAATAATAATAATAGACTAAACTAATATAACTTATTTACCCTATACCTTTTATATATATATATATAAGAAGCTAACTAATAATTAGTAGAAAGATTAATAGATTAATTTATACTACTTTTCTTTAAAGGCTTCTTATAAAATCTATAAATTATTTTACTATAGTAGAGTTTATCTTTATTTTAAAAGAATAATATTACTCTTTTAAGTTCCTTAAAGAATAAATAAATAATAAGTATATTTATAAATATAGTTATATATAGGAGATTATAAGTCTTAATATAAATTTACTTATAATATCTTTTTAAGTTTTTTTAAGATATTTTTATTAATACTTTAAAATATCTCTATAATCTATTTATTAAAGTCTTTTAAATATTTATAATAAACTTTATTAAAGTCTATTTTAAAATATATTTTAATATATAATATAACCTATATAAAATAGTAAGTTATATTTATATCCTTTATTAAAGGTATATTATATTATAAGTTAAAATTATAAGATTTAATTTAATTATAAATAAAGTATAAGCTATTATAGATTAATTTATAAAAAGGTATTATAATTAGTAGTTAATTTAAGAGTTATACCTTTATAGATAATTAAAGTAAATAGATTAATAAAAGGTAGTATAGGGGGATTTAGAGGTAAATTTAGCTATACTAGTATTATTAGTATTATAGTTATATTATTAGTATAGGTATTATTAAAAGTAAAAGTAAAGAGGAATAAAGTATTACTATAGCTATAGTTTATAGTTATAATTATAATAGTAGTTAGTTTAGTTTTAATAAGCTAACTAAATTTTATTAAATAGTATATTATTTAATATAATATATTTAAATATTTATTCTAATATTAAAGTTAAGTAAATTAAAAGTTTAATAAGGTTAAATATATTATTTATTATTATACTACTAGTTTTTAAAGATAAAGTTATAAATTATTATTTATTTTAAATATTATTTTAAATATAAAAGGAGCTTATTAATAAGAGAATACTATATATCTTAAGTCTTATAAATAACTATAGTATTCTATAAAGTACTTACTAAAAGTATAAGAGGAGGGATTAGTAATAAAAAGTTCTACTTTTATTTTAAATTTAAATAGACTTAGTAGTTCTTTAAAGTATAATAAATACTTATATAATTCTAATATAAGAACTCTATTAATATATATCTAACTATATTATTATTATATAATTTAATATAATATTACTACCATAATAAATTTAGTAAAACCTATAGTATTAGTATAATTACTTTATTTAAAGACTTATAAAAATCCTAGCTATTAAAGTAATTATCTATCTTTTATTATAAGATATTACGTAAGCAAATAAGCTTACATAGTACTATATTAAATAAGATTTATAAATATATATAATACTTATATAATAAAAATCTCCCTTAACAATAAAATAAAATAAAAGCCCTTTACTTATATAATAAATAAAACTTCTTTTATTAATAACTTATTAATTATAAGAGCTAATT
The DNA here is from genome assembly GCA_000800745.1 of Diaporthe longicolla. Classification (NCBI taxonomy): domain Eukaryota; kingdom Fungi; phylum Ascomycota; class Sordariomycetes; order Diaporthales; family Diaporthaceae; genus Diaporthe; species Diaporthe longicolla. The sequence goes on from JUJX01000449.1 coordinate 18,112, forward strand.
AGCTATAAGCTATATATTTAGTATACTAATAACTTATACTATTATATAACCCTATAATATATACTTACATAATCAGCTTATATAAGTAGGTTTCTAGAACCTTCTATATAGAAGACCTTCACAAGTATATATACACCACATCCCTCCTTCTTCCACACTAGTCTATTTAACTAGTTTCAACAAGGTTCTTTATTATATAATTATTAGCTAATTATTAGCTAATAAATACTACTTAATTATTAATTAAATAATTCTCGAATATTCTATTTAGTTTAAAAACGAATATAAATAAAAAGGTACTCTCCCTCTTAAAATAAGCTAGATAGAAGAATAAGAAGCACTAAGGAATATTCGAATATATTCTATTACCCCTATTATTTATCTTTTATCCCTTATCTCTTATCTATAACTTATTTATTCCCCTATACAATCCACTAACCTCTAACATTTATACCTTATTATTTATACTTACTACCTAAAGTAAGTACTAATTAGTATTAGTATAGATTTTATATATATATAAATATTATAATTATTATACTTAATTATTATATTAGAAGGAAGAGCTTATACTTAAAAGGTAGAAGGCTAAACTTCTACTATATACTTATAAATTAGTTATATAACCTTATAAGTAATTATATTATACTTACTTTTATTCCTATAACTATATTATTATTAAAAGAAGTTATAAATAGAATTTTAAACTTTAATAAAATCCTTAAGTTTATAAAGATATAAACTAATTAAAATAAATAAACTAAAGAACTATATAATTTATTTAATAATAAATTATAAATAATACTTTATATATATTTAATAAGTAATATTATATTAAAAGAATTCTATACTATACTTTTTTTAATTTTAATTAAAAAAGTAAAAACCTACTATATATATTTAATAAAATACTAATCTATATTCTAAATAATATATCTTATATTAAAAAAATACTTTAAAATAAACTTTAACTAAATATAATACTTTTTTAATTAAAATAATTTAACTTATATTAATATAAAAAATTATTTAGTAAATATTAATAAAAACCTTTAATAAGTATTATAAATACTATTTAATAAACTATAACTTTATTAATATTAGAGGTTACTAAATTATATAGAGAAATAAATAAATTATAGATAAGAGATAAAGGATAAAAGATAAATAATAGAGATAATAGAATATATTTAAATATTCCTTAGTACTTATTATTCTTCTATTTAGTTTATTCTAAAAGGAAGAATACCTTTTTATTTATATTTATTAAACTTAAATAAAATATTTTAGAATTATTTAATTAGTAATTATCTACTAGAAATTAGTTAATAATTAGCTAATAATTATATAATATAGAAACCTATTAAAATAGGTTAAATAGGTTAGTATAAAAAAAGAAGGGTTAAGGTCTATATATAGACTTTAAAGACCTTTTATATAAAAAGTTCTAGAAACCTACTTATATAAGTAGATTATATAAGTATATATTATAGAGTTATATAATAATATAAGTTATTAGTATACTAAATATATAGCTTATAGCTAATTAGCCCTTATAATTAATAAATTATTAATAAAAGAAGTTTTATTTATTATATAAGTAAAGGGCTTTTATTTTATTTTATTATTAAGGGAGATTTTTATTATATAAGTATTATATATATTTATAAAGCTTATTTAATATAGTATTATATAAGCTTATTTACTTATATAATATCTTATACTCCCTTATAATTCTTATATTTATATAAGAATTAGTCTTTATAATTATAAGTTATATTATTATTTAATTTATTTATTATTTTATTTTATTTTATTTATTATTATATTATATTATAGTATATTATTATTATTATTTATTTATTTTATTTAGTTAATTATTATTATTATTATTTATAAGTTATAAATAATAAATTATTTTTATTTTATTTTATTTTATTTTACTATATTTTTATTTTATTTTATAATTATTTAATTTAAGTTTATTTATTAATATTATTATTATTTATTATTCTTTATTTATTTACTAGTAGAATCCCCTTATATATTTATATAATATAGATAATTATTCTATATATATATATATCTTTATATAACTTATAATATATATAGTATATAAATATATTTCTATATAACTTATATTATATTATTTTATTATATAAGCTTTTTATTTATTCTTATAAAGTATTATTATTATTATATATAATTTTATAAATATAATTATAAAGATTCTTTAAGTTATTAAATATATTAGCTATTTTTATTAATTTCTTCTACTAAGGATTAAGTAGATTTTTAGTTAAAAAGTTAGCTAATTATTTTTTAATAAGTATATATATAATATTTACTTTATTATTATTTATAGCCTTTCTAGTATAATAATAAATTAGATCTATATATTTAAACTATTTATAAAATTTAAAGTTATTAGCTAATCTAATAGTTAATTAATTATCTACTATTATTATAAGTATATTAATTTTATACTTTAATTCTAAGCTATTATTAAAATAACTAAATAAGTTATTTAAATAAAAAGCTTTTTTTATACCCTCTTTTAATACTATATATTTAGCTTTATAACTACTAAGTACTATAGTCTTTTATAATTATAAATTCTAGCTAATAATATTATTATTAACTATATTATTATTATTAATATTAAAATTAGATAGATTAAATAAATAACCTATAGTACTACACCTATTAGGTAAATTATTAGCCTAGTTAGTATTTATATAGCTTTTTATTATAAAATTAAACCTTAAATAGTTATATATAAACCCTAAGTTAGAGAATTTTAATAGATATTTAAATATATAATTAATAGTATTAAAATATTCTAAATTAAAGTTAGACATAAATCTAAAGTAATAATTAATACTATAAGTTATATTAGATTTTATTTTTAATATTAAATATAATAAAGACCCTATTTTCTTTTAAAATTCTATTATTTCTTTTTTAAAACTATTATTATTATTTTTATTTAATTTTAACCCTAGTATTCTAAGTATTAAGGTAGGCTTATTATTATTTATATTTATATTAAATTTATTAAAAAGCTTATTAGTATATATAGTTTAGTTTATATATAGATATTTATTTATATAGTCTATTTTTATATTATTTCCTAAGAATAATTCTAGTAGCCCTATTTTTTCTATTTTAATATACTTATTTATTTTATTTTCTAGTAAATTTAATTTACTAGTATCTATACTAATATTTAGTATATCATTAATATAGTATATAATTATAATTTTTAACTCTTTATTTATATATATACCTTTATTATAAAGGTATATTTCAAACCCTAAGTTTATTAATATATTAATTAAATATTTATTCTAAAGATATAGAGCTTATTTTAAGCTATATAAGACTTTATTTAATTTAGCTACCTTATTTTTATATTTATTATTATTATATAACCCTATAGGTAAAATTATATAAACTTCCACATCTATACTAGTATATATAAATACATTTTTAACATTATATTATATTATTATCCACCCTTTATTAATAGCTAATATTAATAATATATACTATATTTCTATATAGTAACTAGTTAAAAAAGTCTTTAAATAATTAACCTTTAATATTTAATTAAAACTCTAAATAACCTAATAGGCCTTAAATCTTAAAGTTTTATCTTTATTAGTAATCTATTTAAAGTTAATATAATTATTATTTATAAGCTTTTTCTTTAAAACCTACTAATCTTTTAAAGCTATTTTATTAAATAGTAAATTAACTATATTAAAAGTATTTTTATTTATTAAAGTATTAATTTCTTTCTCTATAGCTTTAAACTATTCTTTATATTTAAAGTTATTTATAACCTCTTTATAATTTTTAAGCTTATTAATAATACTAGCAGTTAATATAAGATTACTAGTATTATTAAAATTATAAGTATATAATAAGATATCTTTATAAGTTACAAAGGATAATTTATTATAGTATTTATATTTAAAATATTCTTTCTTCTTAGCTATAAAGAAGCTTATTTTAAAATTAATTAATTTTATTATTTTATTATTATTAATAGTAATTATATTATTATTATTATTATTATTATTATTATTATTATTATTATTATTATTATTATTATTATTATTATTATTATTATTATTATTATTA
>JUJX01000045.1:348-28704 GCA_000800745.1 Diaporthe longicolla
GCTAATTAGCTATAAGCTATATATTTAGTATACTAATAACTTATACTATTATATAACCCTATAATATATACTTATATAATCAGCTTATATAAGCGGGTTTCTAGAACCTTCTATATAGAAGACCTTTATAAGTATATATATACTACATCCCTCCTTCTTCCACACTAGTCTATTTAACTAGTTTCGACAAGGTTTTTTATTATATAATTATTAGCTAATTATTAGCTAATAAATACTACTTAATTATTAATTAAATAATTCTCGAATATTCTATTTAGTTTAAAAACGAATATAAATAAGAGGGTACTCTCCCTCTTAAAATAAGCTAGATAGAAGAAAAAGAAGCACTAAGGAATATTCGAATATATTCTATTACCCCTATTATTTATCTTATATCCCTTATCTCTTATCTATAACTTATTTATTCCCCTATACGATCCACTAACCTCTAATAATAAGGAACTATTTAAAATATTTCTAGGTTTTATATAGGGAGTTTATATATCTAAAGTTATTAAAATAACTTAATAAAAAGTAAAAACTTTAAAAGTAGAATATTTACTTTAATAGATATATTAATATAATTAATAGTATATATATTATAACTTATATATTTAAAAATATATAGGTAAAGTAGAAGGATTAAAAGAGAATAGTATTATAAAATATTTTTACTATAATTAGAAGTAATAAGTTATTTATATTTATATTAGTAAATATTAAAAGTTTAATAAATAACTAAATTTTATTAATATAGCTTTTAAAAAAAGCTTTATAATCTTTTAAAATAGGTTTTATTTAGTAAATACTAGATTTAAATAGTAGAAAAGAGTTTTAATACTATTTTTATTAATTAAATATTATTTATAAGACTAATAAAAGGAGAATAAAGTATTATTTAATATAAAAGAGTTATATAATCTTTATTATATTTAACTTTATACTATAATTAAGTAAGTATTTAGTTTACTAAAGAGAAAATAAAAGATAATATAAGTTTCTATCTTTAAATATAATATTAAAGAGTAGAAAATATTTATTTATATTTATATAGTACTTTAGAACTTTCTAATTAAGTTTAGTATATTAGAGAAGGAGGAGATTAAGGAGGATAATTAGAAGAGCTTTAAGTAGCTATATCTATATATTTATTATTATAAAGTAAGGTAAATAGTTAGTAAAATAAATTTACTAACTTTAAAAAAAGTACTTACTATAGATATATAGTTAAATTATTATAAAATTTAATATAGTAATAGTAGTTAAGGAAATAAGAAAGAATATAGTAGTATAGTTTATAGAAAATATAAATAATATATTAGTTAGGTATAGGTAAGTAGTTAGTTAAAAGCTTAAAGCTTAACTTTAAGGTATATTATTAATAGAAATACTAATACTTAATATTTCTTAATTAAAGTAAAGTTTTTTAACTTTAGAAAAGTTTTAAAACTATTAATTAAGTCTTTTTATATATAGAAATAAAATTAGAATTAAATTTTATTAATATATTAGAGAGATATATAAGTTTTAGTATTTAAAGTTTAAATATATTTTAAAATTTATAGAGCTTTACTAGTTATAGTAAAAAATACTAAAATTTCTTAAATATTAAATAATACTTTTATATTTCTTAATATAAAAGAAAAATAAAAATTAAATTATTATATATTAAATAAAATAGATTATAAGCTATAAAATATATATTTTAAAATTTTAATATAATATATTTTAAATAAGATATATATAGATATTAAATATAACTTTTAAACTAGTAAATAATTTCTAACTATATCCCTTTTATTAACTTTTTACTAGCTTTTTTACTAGCTTTTCTATTATAGTTAATAATACTTCTTTCTTTAATAATTACTAAATTCTCTTATTTACTAAGTTATTTTAAAGTTTTTTATATTATCTAATAATTTATTTTATATTATAATATTTAATTTAAACTATTTAAATATTTTTAAATATATATTTATAATTACTTTACTATATAAGCTTAGTTAATTATCTTTTTTAATAATATAGTATTATATTATATTTATTATAGTTATTATTACTATATTTTCTCTAAATAGCTATTTAATCTTTATTTATTTAATTATTTTCTTAATAATATTTATTATAATTTTAAATATACTCTTTTAAATACTTACTTTAGCTAATTAATAAGTTAAAAAAGAAGAAGTTCTAAAGCTAATAGAAAATAATAATATACTATTAATCTATAAAGTTATATTTAGATTATTAAAGTTATTTATAAATAAATAGTAATATCTATCTATTTATTATATACCCTTATCCTTCTCCTTTTTCTTTTTTAGTATATTAATATCCTTATTATTAAAAATAAGTTTTAATATAACTACTTTAATCTCTAGCTTAAATACTATCTTTTATTAGAAAATATCTTTATATATCTTTCTATTCCCTAATAATATAATTTTAAATTAGTTTAAAAAACTTAAATATTATACTTTAATTACTTTAAAAACTTAATTTAACCTTTTAACTAGCTTTATTTCCTTATTATATAATATATTAAAATAGTTTAAAAAAATAAGGAATTATTTATACTACTTCTTTTTACTATTATATTTACTTTTAAATACTTTAACTAAGTATAATAGCTTAAACTATTTCTTTTTTAACTTATAGATTAGCTTTTTTTATATAAATCTCTACTATTTTAAGTTTAATAAGTTAAATAATCTCTCTACTTTATACTTTTTTAATATTTTTATAAAGTAGTTTATTTACTCTTATAATATCTTTAGTTATAGCTTTTAGATTATTAAAGAAGAAGATATTATTTTTTATAATAAAGTAAATTATTATTTAGCTAAAAATACTACTATTATTAATAATATAATCTTTTACTTTTTAGTATTTACTTAGCTTAATAACTTAGTTAATATTATTTTTAGCTATAAATATATTTAACTAATAAACTTAAAAGTAAGTTTAAAAAGATCCCTATTATAGGGCTACTCTAATTATATTTTATTTTTTAAAAGAACTTTAATAGATATTCTAAATATAAAAATACTATCTTTAATAAGTTTATTATTAGTAAAGCTAATAGAGGAATTAGAATCTATTATAGTAGCTTATAAATAATATTATAGTTAATTTATCTATAATATAAATAAGGATTCTTTAATAACTATAAGGGCTATATCTATAACTTCTTTTTATAGGCTAGCTATACTAAAATAGGAAGGTAGTAATAGAATCTAAGCTTAACTAGTAACTTCTTCTCTTCTTTCTAAAGGGGGATAGTTATATATATAAGCTACTTAGTAAGAAAGTTACTAGTTAGGGGTTTAGACTATACTAAAAACTGAATGTGATCAGGCTCTACAGGATCTTGTTCCCACTGGGTCCACTCCTCGCTAGGCATATCTTCGATACGATTTCAGGCGTCGAGATAATCTCTCTAACCCATGAGATTACTAGGTACCCAGCCTGACCTAATGCTACACCTACCCGCTGTGGGCCGATATGATAAATAAGAGCTCAAAACAGGCAGACAGGACAGCAATCATCTCAGTATTAACACCGACAGATAATAACGTCCCATTTCTCTCACATAAAGAAGCTTTGACTCCTGAGAATCATTCCCGTGGCTTTGGAGTGTTAGAGGTCCTGCAGCGCCCGGCGGGGAGACCCAGGCGAACCCTAAAGGTTATCCGCGCGGGTGCGGCTGTTATGAGACAGACTCCAGACCCTTCGCCACTAACCTGTGGTGGTGTTGCGGCTTGCCCGTGGTGTTTCAGGGCCGCAACAGTCAAATCTCCGTAAGCTGAGGAGACTATATCCGGATCGAAGCTCGTCAGAAACCAACATTTTGAGGTCAGTCACACGCTAATTTACCTACGAGCCTAGGTAAGCGTGAAGGTGCAGGTATGTTGCCATCACATGCGACCGGGCCGGCGATTTCTTTTAAAGGGCCAGGGGTTCATCGGGCGATGGGCGAAGAAACTCTGAACCGTTTACTTGAAATATAAAATGTGATGATATACGTACGACACTCGCGCCCATGGGTAATATAACTGGGATGCGGGCTGTTATTGTTGACCGACGGCCGAGCTACGCAGCCTGCGTAGTCACCGGGATCGGAAATAGATCAGCCGAGAGTTACCTCAACATGGATGACCCAGGACTGGAGATGTGCTCTTACTGCGGCTACTGTGGTATTTGCCAACTTATTAAACCGTTCCGTAGATTTTGCTGTTTTCCGCGTTCAGAACCGAGGCTTCTGCCCAACAAACCGAAATCGCCATTTGACCTTGGACATGTCCTCGCTTAGAATGTGCTCCGCTGCTATCAGGCTGCTGACGCGAACTCCACCTTGCACCTGCATCCTTAGTGTCCCCGGAAGCTGCCCCCGTGTTCAGGTGGGCGTAGGCGTCGACTGGGGGATGGGGCGGGCATAGGATGACGCCTACTGCGACCTAGCAGTCGACATTTGAGAATCAGATAACTTTGCCAAGGCCAGCAAACTGTGGCGTGCGAAGTCCTTCTCCGCATATTGCCAGGGCCTCCACGGAAGAAGCCGTTCGAAGTCATCACAAGTCAAATGAGATCGATCCGCCCCAAACCTCAAGTGTCTTGGAAGATTACACAACCGCAGGGGAAGTGAAGAACCCGTACCGCAAATATGACTTTTCATATTCGTGATCGGTTCGGTAGTTGATTTTACGCATATCAGATGAACCAAATAATAGGGGTTCAATATCATTGCCGAACCCTTTATTGCAAGATTGGTCCTTGCAGGAGCGCTTGGAAAGCACGGAGTCATTCGTACAGCATATCCAGTCTCAAGCAGTCCTGCGCATACCCTTTCCTATGGAGGGTAAAGAAATCGAACAGGGAGACCGGAAAATACGCTTTGATGAAAAAGCTTGGACCTCTACGGGCCCGGAACGCAAACAATCATCCCCGATAGGCGGGCAGCCCCAGGGACCCTCGCTAGACTTGGCGCCATCGCATGAAGAGCCGCCCCGTGTAGAGAGCCCTGCCGCTGCAGCTGTCACCTAAAGCGGTGCCACGATCGCAGCCGGAATGATGCCCCGGATTCGCTACCGGGTTTAAAAGGTCAAGAATGGCCAGGTTTTCCCGCAGTGGGCACCCATCACGGGATTTTGCTACCACCTGCCATGCTGTAGAAGTGAGGGCCGACAAGGTTGCGCACTACCGGCGTCGACCTGGGCCCAGGATTCGTGTCCAAAGGAAATGAGCGTTGGACATCTCGGCCCGCTTGTGGGTGTGCCACAGTTGCTTTCGGTGCCCCAAGCGTAGGACCGTGCGGGATCCCAAGTCCTGCAAGGAGTAACGGTGAACGTCTTAGTGTGGGCGATCAAATCGATCAGGTTTGGTCGGCTGGACGCGCATGCTTTAGCGGCATTTGATACTATGCGGCGCGAACAAAACTGTACGCATGTACGTAGCACTTGAAGGGGGCACAGGGCCGGCCATCTCAGTCTTCTATTAGGAAGGGCTGCCTGTCGTTCGTTCCACCTTACGTGACCTTTCCCGATTCCTGGTACTCAACTTTTGGTACTCGACATCATTAGGGTGTCTGACCCGAACATCTGGTTCCTTTTCCCCTGGCCCAACAACAGCATCCCACGATCCGCGCGACAGTTCCAACGGCGTGATGGCGCCCCAGTCGACCTTCGATTTGATCGTCGGGACCTCGGTAGCGTTCTCGCTAATTGCCTGCACGTCTGTGGGTTTAAGGTTATACGCTCGAGTCCGTATTATCAAACTGGCGAAGCACGACGATGCTGTGCTTATTCTTGCATTGGTGGGTCCTATCATCGAGTCATTGATTCATCTAATATGACAGACTGGATGCTAATGATATGTGATAGATGGGAATGCTAGGATACAACATTTTCGTCTGCTCCCGTACGTCCACCTCAATCGAACCTAAAGCTTTTCACACTGACCATCCTTAGAATTACCACATGGCCTAGGCGTCCATGTACAGGAGGTTCCACTCCAAGACTTGTCCAAAGTTCTCATGGTGAGTACAAGATGAAGCTGAGACGACAAGCGTGCAGACACCACGAACTAACCACCGTCCACTTCTTTTCAGTACTTATGGGCAAGCATCATTTGTTACGCCGTCTCACTCGCCGCTATCAAGACGTCGATTCTACTCCAATTCCTCCGATTCCTCGTCGGCACCAAGGTCACGAAGTTCTGTTGGGTCATGGTCGGCGTGTGCATATGCTACGGCATAGCCGGAGTCCTGGCCACGATATTCTTTTGCGTCCCGATCTCAGGATTTTGGAACCCTTCGCCTACCGACAGGTGCATCAGCAAACAGGGCCTCTGGCTTGCCCATTCAGCCATTAATATCTTTACTGACGTCGTCATATTTCTCATCCCAGTTCCCACAGTCCTCCAACTGAGTGAGCACAAGTCCACACTCCACGGACCACGTAGTTTGACGTCCTCAGCAGGTGACTAACAGGTAGCAGACATGAACTTGAGACAAAAGATCGCTGTCATTGGTGTCTTCTGCGTCGGCATAGTGTCAGTAACCATCTCAAGATAGTGAAGCTTTAGCACCGGACCATAATACTAACATCCAAAACAGAGTCTGCCTGATCACCATGCTACGGTTGGACTCTATAATCACAGTCGCCAGGACCTCAGATGTAACATGTAAGCAAGCATTCTCTGTCAAACCCTCCCTAGCTATCCCAACTGCTGACAGACTCCCCCTCTCTCCCCAGATGACAACGTCAGAGTAGCAGTGTGGAGCAACGCCGAGCTTACCACTGCGATATTCTGTGCGACACTGAGTGGCATCAAACCGTTCGTCCAATGGGTCTCAACACGCAAGTCACTCTCGCGGAAGTCCTACAGCTTCCAGATCCCCGGGACCCCATTCAACTCGGGAAACCGCCGGGCTTCGAAGATGAACCCAGCTCTCATGACGGAGCAAAGTGGCTCACAGCTGAGTACTACCAAGCTTAACAAGGACGATGCGGAACGAGACGCTACGGAATCTGAAATTGAGCTGAGCTCAAACGCTGTATGACTGGATGGGACATTGATTGTTGATGAACATTGATCAAGCGGCTGTGTTATTTGTCGTTATTCCCCCCGAGTGTGCAATCGCAAGCGATGATACCCGTTACGAACTGTACTTTATTTAATGCATAGATAGTTGCCTTATCCCGTGCTTGGGCCGGGTCCAAGTCATCAAGTCAAGACCAATACCTTAGTATGTCGGGATGAGTGAGAATGCCAATAAAGGTTCAATGACACAGCTACCGGGGCAAGCAATTATCGGGCAACCTGAACAGAGGCTCATTTTATGAGAGGCAGCTAGAGTCCGGCCATTTTGCATACACACAATAAGCCAACCTGCTGTCAAGCCGGCAATGTGATCAATCATGTCAAAAATGTGGTCTCGTCCGTAATAATCCGTACACATCCGAGTGCATATGCGGCCCCTTGACAACACATAGACAACACATGTCAAATAAATGAAGGATGCTTGCAACTCTTGTACCTAGGTATGTCCTCGTTTCCCCGGTTCTTGGTTTTCAAATAGTATACACAAATCTTATACAGGCAGTTATAGGAGCTCATTCTACAATGGAGCGTATTTCTCTGAAGCCAGTAGAGACTTACGGCCGATGATCGCCGCGCCCCCCCCCTCCCCAACAACCAAAAGGCGAGCAGCCACGATAGTAGACAGTCGAGAGTCTCAATAGAGCTTAGTGGCTCTATAACACGGCCATTAGGACAAGTTACTTAGCGTGGAAGGCCAATTAGATAATGCGCAAAGCATTGTCGGCGTTTTCCTTTGTTATAGGTCCCACACATCCGCCAGAGTCTTGCGCGGTGATACTTACTGACACATGATTTGCCGTGCGTGCAATGATACTCTGTATTCGGTGACGTCCCGATTTGTGCCTAGCTTTGATCTACCATGCATGTTCCCTCGGCTGCCGCACCGGGCTGTTTGGGTGGCTGCAGCTGCTGTGGCTGCAGGATGCATAGTTCCTGCATGACACAGCGAGACAAGAAGGGCAACATTGACAAAACTGGCATAAACGTGCTGAAGGGCAACTTTTCCGATTCTCAGAACGAGCGACGTGGCTTGATAAAGACAGCCGACTGCCACCTCGGCATTCAAAATTCGCTCCCCAGATATCTAAAGAAGCACCCAGCTCATTGGAGGATCCAAGACAAGTCACGCGTGTAGTCAGACTACTGCCATGTGCTATCATTACACGTACAAAGTGTAGCACAGAGTCAAATAGTGCAAGCGATTTCAAATTCAGACAGCGGCTCTACCAAAGCAACCCTCACTTCTCCGAGCCTTCAGTATGGTGGCGACTGTTCCTCCAAATATCTTGCCCTCGAGAAAATAATACCCCGTACCATCACCACCTTAACAATTGTTCTGACCAATATGTAGAGCTCAGCCCGAGCAGGTTCCAACCTTCGACGGCTCGCAGCCGTTGCTGCAACCATTGTATAGCACACAAGGGTTGGAGGCGTCCTGGGAGCGCGTTAGTCGCTGGCGGCGTCGATACGGAAAAGCCTCACTCACAGTGCAAACGTTCTTGAGCGTGCAGGTGTCGCCGTAGTTGGAGTTGATGCCGCATACGTCGCCAGCCTTGCCGCCGCCCTTCCTTGCGGTAGTGCCCTCCTACTCGCTGTCAGTCATCTGTCATGGAGCCCGATCTGCTTTTTTTCTACGGTAGTCCATTGGAGGCGTGGGAGTTCTGCTTACGATGTAGACGTTGCGCTTGCATTGGCTGGAACACTATTTGCATCATGTTAGTGACTGTACAGGGACGGTGCTATAACTGCAGTTGGGATCGCCATGAGCGTCTTACGTTTCCACACGACCGGTAGACCTTTCCGTAGCTGTTCTATGTTAGTCGTCTACTAGAGGACCTGAAATGGTGCTCCTTGGACCTACTCTGAAGCATAGAAGTTGATGATCTATCGAAATATTAGATTCGAGCCACGTCTGAGGGCAGATTGCGCACTCACGTTCACGGTACCGCAGCCGTTGTGCTGAACCACCTTGTCCGAAGCGTGGTAAGCGCCACCTCCAACGATCCACGATTCTTGGCCAGCTTTGTCTCCTTTCTGTAGAAGTGGTCAGGGCGCTATTTCTTTTCTCCGTATCGTAGAAGGGACGGGTCGAAGGAGTCTTACGATCGTGATAGCATCCTCACACACGTCCTCAAACCCTAGAGAGAGTTAATATCTTGCTTTAATTCACAGTCGGAGATTTCCCACTACATGTGGTGGGGACTAGGAGTTGTTGACAACTAGTTGAAAGCAGAACTTACAGATAAATTCGAGGTTGCAAGCACCCAAGCAGTGCACTCCCTCTTGTTGGTTCTTGCCAATGATGCAGTTGCGGAGCGTGCCACCACCTTGAACCAGGAAGACGGCATCGGCATCTCCACCCTCACCAGAGCCGCAAGCTCCCGAGCCACGATCGTACCTGGCCCAACCGCAGTCGAAAACCTCCCCAGACTTCACGGTGATTGGGGACGAGATCGACTTCGTACTGGTCGCTTTTGGAACGCCGCCCTCATAGCCCAGGCATGCCAGGGCAACGGGCAAGGCTGACACCAGGGCCAGGAGCTGAGTTGGGAGGACAAGCATGGTAAAACTGTTTGTGCAAGGCTGATGGGAAAAGCGCGGGTCACACAGTCACATGTGCACTACTGGAACACTGGGAGCACTGAGATCACAAACCATTCTGCTTTTGTCGGAGAAAAAACACATGGTATTTATGAAGATCGCACTGAATCCATCTTGGACTTCACCGTCAACACTGGACAACATCCACAGCCAGTTCGTATTGCTCACCCGAAATCTCATTGGCGGATATTTCTTTTCTTCCCGACTTCCACCACTACGGACTGGGAACCCAGACACAATCCACTTATTTCCCTGATTCAATTGCAAAAGACGCCGTCATGAACGCCTGGGCCATCGTGGAGCAGCCCCGGCACTTCTGAAATATGCTTAATCGTACTAAGCTCATCAGGGACTGCGGAAGTCGGTCGGGGAGTAGACTTTCCAATTGTCGACCTTGCCCCGTGCTTGGCTTCTGTGCGCCGGTACCAGGTCGCGTGGGCTAGGGCCTTATCGCGCTCACCTGCTCACCCGCCAAGACGGCGGATGGCACTCGCTCTGCAAGCCAAGCTTTTTGGGAATCTCGGGACTGGATTTTGCGTAAATCACCGCGAAGCACTGGGCGGAGGCCTTGCGGGAGTTCATAAAGGATTCGAGTCAAGCCAATCTTCCAAGGCGGGTGGAGATGACATGGCGAATATGAGCCAACATTACCTCGATCACTCATCTTTGCTGTGAGAGCTTCGGCCGCGAAACACCTCAAAGACTCCTTTCAATTGGCTGTTGAATAAAGTCATGGAGCTGCCTCCCTCGTGCGCGGCTCGTATTCGAATTCCAGAGACACCAATGAGAGAGCAAGGTGTATTGTAGAAGAGATCCTTCACAGAGTGGATATTACTTCGTTGGACATCTGGAGTGGTATACGTGAGCCGATTGGGGCGGGTAGAGTCTCGCAGTTGGGTCCTCGAGGTGTGGTTCTGCCACCCCTGTTCCGGGCCGACGGTAGTCAGCAGCAAGGCTGCCAGCCATATCCGCCTCAACGATCGGATAACCAATATAGAAACTCTGCTGAGACCGAGGCAGTAATGTGCGACGGATAATTTAGATCCAAGTCGGCGCTGCTGCCACGGGTCAGCATTGCCTGAATTTTGCCGTGTCCTGGGCCAAGTCAGGCTCTCCGCAAATACTGTGCAGGTCGCTCACGCACTCTTGCGGACTTGATGAACGATCCGAATCAGGATGAGTCGGTGGAAACCCACCGAGCCAAGCCTAGAGATCCTGACAGCGGGGCGGGATCTTCCCAGTCACGGATGCCAAGATACACTCATTGTCGAAGGTACTCACGAATGAGGCCTTGTGAGAATTGCGGCACGCAGAAATGAAAATGTGGGCGAGTTCTCGAGGACATTAGTAAAGGATGATTTTGCGAGAGGTTGGAAGGCTCATCTCGTTAGGTTGGGAACGATGAGAAGAAAACAATTAAGCGGCATCCATACCGCCTCTACAGCCATCACGGCCAGAAATAATGACCCACAATTTTTCAGCGATCCTTAGTTATTTCTCGACATCTTGCTTGAAGAAACCATGAAGCTCTACTGCACTATGATTGCGATTTTAGAACAAAACCACCCGTGCAGACATACCGGTACTCTAAACTCCAGTATAGCATTCCCTGGATCATGACCGAACTGGTCTTCGTGTGAAGATTAGGCTCAATAGCCAGTAGGGCTTGCATGGGATTTTATCCTCGTTCTCGTTGCATGGAGATTGTGAAGAGTGACTGCGTCCGTTGCAGATCACCAGATGTTCCGGAATAATACTTTCGCCCTTTACCCTGCGAGCCCCGAGAGATCACTCAGAGTGATATGATGGGGCACGCAAGAAAACAACGTATATGTAGGAGAAGAATCATGTGGCCAGCACTCTCTTCGCTCATGGTCAGTGTGGGCGTCTTTAGGTTGGAAAGTCCGCCCTCTGGAGTTCAGCTCCTCCCTCGGTCCACGCCGCCCTTCTCATCCCCTCATCCCCGGTACCTGGCTGACATCTTGACGATGTCGAAACTTTAGTCAATCTCTATCCCAACTTCGGCACTGGGCTGCGCTGTCTCATGCATTTTCCGGTAGCACACGACTGTCCTATGAGTTACCATAACCAACCAGTCAGCGTACTGAGAAGGGCCTCTGCGTTAGGAGTAGGGGTTGAGTCGGAAAGATAGGATGGGTCTTGAGGTAGGGTGAAAAACACATTTACACGGTTCCGAATCTCACGAGGGTTGTATGACCGCTCGTCAGTGATAACGACATAGACGGCAATTTGGTATCTCGCATCCTGAG
Source organism: Diaporthe longicolla (assembly GCA_000800745.1). Lineage (NCBI taxonomy): Eukaryota > Fungi > Ascomycota > Sordariomycetes > Diaporthales > Diaporthaceae > Diaporthe > Diaporthe longicolla. The sequence goes on from JUJX01000045.1 coordinate 12,324, forward strand.
AAACATCCCCGTCGGCGTAGGACAAGACCTCCCTCCGCAGCTCCTCAAACCCCGGGGGCGGGCTACTATCAAGGTCTGTCAAGTTGTACTGTGCAAAGACTTCTTTCCAGTCGAAAGCAACATGGGCAGATGATGCAAAGTCAAAGCCTGTACGTGATGGGATAAAGATACGAGTTTAAGTATCTCCGTTGCCGACCTTGTTACGCAGGAGTGTAGTAACATCGTCGACGCTGTCGTAGTCATAAAAGGGTGGCAGACGCCCGCAATCCTTCAAGCCACAACAACAGCAGTTGGCGTTTGAGTGGCAAACCGGCTGTGCCCAGTCAGGAAAGGCGTGGGACTGGTATCCACGTTGGCTAAGTGGGGGACCAACAGGTTCGTATCAAACGACAGGATGCATTGTACATAATTTCTGCAAGCTCGTCCTCGATCGTCAGCACTAAAGCGCTCGACCAGAACTCAAAGCAGCTGAGCCAGGCCAACTGGCCTTTGTGCAGGCACTTCAGCGGTGAACATACCAGCATGCTCACTGGCATGGTGGCTCCGGCGGAGAGATTACGTCGTAGGACAGCGCTCCGTCTCTCGGGACGATCCTAGCGCTCCAGATGGAGAGCCTCACGCTGGATCCTTCCTCTGGATCCTTCCTACGCCCCTCCTGGACCCCTTCCTGAACCCTTGAAAAGCTTCACCCTCGTCCGCCGGATCTCACGACCCGCACCTAGGCTCCTCGTCTTATCACCTTAAATCCACGCGAACCCCACTTTGGTATTCCGGCTAGGCAAGTGACGATCAATGCTTCTGACCGTCGATGATCTATCACCCATCCTCGAAATCCTTCACAGGATAACCTTCTCTCAGGCTATAAAGCAGAGGGCAGAGAAAAGTACTGGTAAAAAACCATGCAAGCCACCACTCGGGACGAGCCGTCCCCACTCAAAACCTTCACCAACAGCCGTTCTGACCACAGTCTTATTAGGACCATCTTACCGCCTGATCCGTACTTTGCTGGAGTAATCTTCAAAGGTTACGATGGCGACCCATGAGGAAGAGGCACAGGCCATCGAGCGACGTCGTCTGCAGAATCGTCTGGCACAGCGGCGCTTTCGTCAAAGTGAGTCTCCTATCTCTTTATCCTAGCCCACTATCTTTTCTAAAAGTGACGGAGCGGCATGCCAGGTCAGGTGCCACCGCAAGAAGTGTAATTCTTCATGCACAGCATCTGCTGTCCTTTGCTGGCTTGCAGATCAACCGGTGACACAAACTAAGCCTCTTGATTGTACCTAAGTAGGAAGACGGGCCACATCAGGCGGCGCCGAGTCAGAAGGCCAGGTCAAGAATGCCGTATTGCCACGGGAGAATGCCCCTGTGACAATAAACTTGGACCCCGCGCTCTCCTCAACGACTTTCCCGCACTTCAATCTAAACTCCCCAGGGCACAACCCATATCCCGATCTGGGCGATTTCGACGCCAAGTTCCAAGTCGACTTCTCCGTGTTCGAAGATGACTTCTGCCGGCTCGACACGCTCGTAGAAACACACCGGCGCTGTCCAGCATAGAGACCCTCGTGCCTCCCAGTTCGAGATTTAGTCCCGGTCACAGCGACCAGGAGAGGAAGACCGCCGAGGAGGCGAGACCCAAGGTCCCGCGCAGCACCTCCGATAGCACAGGTGGAACATCAAGCTGGGGGAGACGAAGGGTGCTGCTGCCAAGCCCACGCCTGCGAACAAGAACGAGCTACTTTTCCAGTGCCGTGCGAATGGCAGGGGGTGGCTGAACGCGCTGCACATCGCGGCGATGCGAGGCAACACCATGATAGTCCGATGCTGTAAGTAGTGTGTGTCTGCTGGAGTCTTATCGAAGTTCTCCGGAAGGGGGGCGGCCCATTCAAATAAGCTCTGTTCCCGCATCAACCCCGGAGAAATGTACTGTCTGTCTCTTCCTTCTGCCTACATTTATAGACGGCAAGCTTCCCGCCAACCCGCAAGGGACGACGATGATTCTTGGCGGCCCAAATACTGACAAGTCATATGTTTCCTTCCAGTTCTACAGCAGCACATGGACCCCAACTCTCGAGACAGCGACGGGCTAACGCCGCTGATGCACGCCTCGGCCGGCGGCACGAGGACGTGGCGGAGCTGCTGCTGACCCACGGGTCGCGGCTGGCGGAGGTCGACAGTCGGCGCCGCTCGGCGCTGCACTGGGCCGTCATAGCGCACCGTGAGAGCATGCTCCGCCTGCTGCTCAAGCATGCCGACGTCAACGACCCCTTCCAGGTGGAGGTCTATGACGACGCCGGCCACACGCCTCTGCACACCGCTGAGGATATAGGGTTTGAGGCTGGTGTGGCTGTCTTGTTGAAGTTCGGCGCAGATCCCTACTCGAGAGCCAAAAAGTCATAACTCGATCGGGTTGGCCGAGGTGTAATGTCCAGCCGTGTCATTATTGTCGTTCACCAACACCATTCACAGAGTCCATTTACGATTCATGTAGCATATTCATAGAATAGATAACAGAACCCCCTATGTTAGTAGAGGGAACGAGGATTTAGTGTTTCGAAATATATCACATGAGGTCCTGAGTTATTATAGCACTTCGTGCTCAGAACTGGCCTATGTCTCTATACCTTGTTTCAAATTTGTACCTAACCTTTTCTCACTGTTTGTAGCCTTTTACCTTTCATAAAGAACAGTCCTCCAACACACTGAGGGCGGAAATAATTTTTGAATGGTTATTTCAAAACTTGGACAATTCTCAAGTGAGTGACCACGGCCGATTAGTAAAGACAGCACTTCAACATAGTCTGGTTAAACCAATTACAGATTGGATAGCCACGGCTTCTGTGTCCGAGAAGTCTGTAGAGGACACAATTGCCATGGTGTCTCCCATCAGAGACAAGTCAGATCTCTACTTCCGCCAAGACACCATGCCACAGAGATCCATGATCATGACGGACTGGAGGGACATCGATGTGGCGGACGCCGATTTCGGGTCAGGCCGGCCGTTGATAATGCGGCAGCTGGCCGATATGGTCGACAAGAACTTGGTCGTCATCCACCCACGCCGAATGCCGAGGGGTGGTAGTGGGTCTGGTTCAGGATTGGAGGTCCTGGTGCCCTTTGAGAGCCAAGCGGTGGACATGCTGCTGGATGATCCCGATATGAGTCGGGCTTTCACATTCAGAGGTATCGATGCTCAAGACTCTCAGATTTAATTACCATGATGTATTTTTCACTACGCCCCTTTGTCATTACATTGCAAGTCGAATGCCCAGTGGACATGGAATGATTTAGTGCTAGCCACTGTTACGAAAGCAATGATGAGCAGAGTTATAATATCATCCGTGCGTTACAAGGATAAGGCTATATACATACTTATCGTATCTAACTACTGTCATCGGCATTGTATGATTCTTTAAACGCTAGGTCTTGAGCGTTTACAACTGTATAAAGGCGCTATGTATGGCTACAACTGTATACGGAATAGAAACAGAACTAGATAATGTCATCCAAGTCTGTAACTGTAACTGACAATTGAGTCACTATCAAGATGGTTGCTTTCGTTGGGCTAGTCGAAGGCTTCCCTGAGTCGGGGTCGTCGTCGGACTGATGACACTTGATCTTGGTAATAAGGCTTTCTCGGCATCAGAAAATGTTTCGCATTGCACTCATGACATCCAAGTGGGAAGGTTATTTGACCCGGATTGGACAAAAGCGTTAATCCGAAGACACAATACAGGAATTTTGCAGATTATGATACGCGTGTTTCACAGTGAAGCCATGATATTCAAGTTGTAGCATTCGCCTAGCCTCGTTTCAGTCCGTGAACACCTGGTAATATAAGACGCTCCTTTCCACTTATGTCCCTTCAATAAACTCCGGTGGCATTGTTCTCGAACTTAACGTAACTATTTACCAGCGGCATCTTTGACAGCTGAAGTGATCTCTCTGCTCTAGCTACTTTGGCAGTCCTCCTGAATTTTCTGATTGGTGAATTGCCCTTGGTCACCATCGGTGCAGCACATCTCTCGGATCTTTCTCCACAGCAAGGGTCCACAATCCTGAAGCTTTAGATACACCCGGTCCGCATGTAAACAGACCGTTCGGGTGAACCTTTAATCAACTGGTATACTGGAGCTAGAGCCTCCGTCCCGTTACTAGGGCTAAGCAGCTTACCGTGACCCTGGTCACGGTCATTCGGCCTGCTGGCTGCGCCATAATCCTTCCTGCACGGTATTCGGTAATATGCAAGGTAATCATGCATTAGTCTCGCAGTAATCGACTCTATCATTACCTCTACGTACGGAGGTGTAAGGCACAGCTATAAGGCAGCTGGTAATCGTTATGCTTATTTGGCAGTAAAATCGTCGTCCAGCCTCAACCTTCTCAGCCGTTGCCTGCAAGACCCAACAGCACGGTAAGGCCATCCATTAACCGGATTCATACGTGAGAAAGATTTTTAATGACAGATTTGTAATGTGGATATTGGTAATGGCATTGTGTGCGACCAGCCTACGAAAAAACCAGCAAGTACAAAGCTCGTCTATTGTACGCTGGGCTCAGAACCAGCAGTGTCACATCAACCATCACAATGATCAACACCCGCGCAACTTCAACTTCCTATTCGCCTTCGACATTAATTGGATTTACATTGTAAAACTTAATTTCACATCGCACCACTTAAGCAAAAATGGCACAAACTGTCGTCCTCATCACCGGTGGAAACCGTGGTCTCGGCCTCGGGCTCGCCAAGCGCTTTTTGGCGCGTCCCAACCAAGTTAGTACCCTAAAGGTGGTGATCGACACATTCAGCTTTTGTTAACCAGACGTGGGCAGACTGTAATCACGCCAGTGCGCAACCCGGAGCACGAGACCGTCAAGGCCCTGAGCAACCTGCCCAAGGGCGAGGGCAGCAAGCTGATCGTGACGGCGACCCCGTATAATGCCAAGTCCGAGCAGGCTGCCTTCTACGTCGTCAAGGAGCTCAATGAGAAGCACGGCATCACGCACCTCGACATTGTCCTCGCCAACGCCGGCGGTGGTCTTGTCTACCCGTCGGTCCTGGAGGTCAAGCGGAGCGACATCTACGAGCACATGGAGCTCAATGTTTACAGTGTGGTGACGCTGTACCAAGCCACACACGACCTGCTGCAGGCGTCTGCTGGTGGTGCCCAATTCGCAATTATGGGATCCAGTGCTGGCTCCCTTGGGTACGTGGAACTATTTCTCCCAGAAAAGGAGTCACGTGGATGCGAAAGACTAACAGAATGTCTGTCCAGACGCCAACCCCCAGTGCCCAACGCGGCGTATGGAGCAGCCAAGTGCACACTGCCTTGGTACGCTCTTCGCATCAGCGCTGAGGACGAGTGGCTGAACGCTTATGTGCTGGACCCCGGCTTCGTCCAGACCGACGGTGGGAACAGTGCTGCCAAGACTTTTGGCATGGCGCAGGCGCCTACCACGGTCGATGAGTCTATAGATGGCATGTTCACCATCCTGACCGGGGCGACAAAGGAGAAGCTCGGTGGGAAAGTTTTGTACACTGGTGAGGTTCAGATATACTAAGCGCAGCACTGGGTCCATATATATTGGGCAAATAGGTGGCCTTCGGCCAGTGTTTAAGATTATAGACAGTCTTGTATCAAGTCAGATAGCACATTCTCAACGAGCATTTTCCCTTAATTTATTGAATCATCATCCATGTCACAGGCCTAAAATGAAGTACTACCCTAGGGTACATATCTATTTATGTTCCTCTCTAGACCCGCCATTAAACTCATGTTCACACAACAACAATGATGCTGTCTTTGCACCCAATTAGAGTTGTGGCATCGTCTTGTACCTAAGAAGAACTGTAAGATTCCTGATAGTTAGGTAGTCGGTGATTGCAAATAGTGAAACCCACGCCTTCCCGTTCCTCAGAATCATATCGCCAACATTGGCTCATGTTACACCACCGTTCCAAATTTGCAGGCGACAAGGGTTCGGATTCTGTGTCAAATGCTACTGGCAGCTTAGTGAGCTATGATGAAGAACCAGATGGACAAGGCTTCTCCCTATAGGAACTTGCAGGGGGGCTCGGCGAAATTATACTCCAACTGCTAATAGCTTCTCATTTTACGTGGGACATAGGAATTCTAAGAACAGAATCGATCAAGCTCTAAGAAAGGCTCTCCGTATATGTTAAATCTATTTTTCTAGGTTCTATTGCTATACATCATGGGATGATCCCTCTAACAAGACTCTATATGGAAAGTGATAGGAAATAACGAAGAATGAGTAATAGTTGCCCTTGAGGAGATTGTGATGAAGAGAAAGAAAGGAGCGGTGAGCAGCATCGTGGGATGCCGATTGTATTACATATGAGCGCTTCGAAGAGTTAGTGGGTGGGATCCTCAGGCTTTGCATAAATGGCCATTTTCCTTTAGGATATAGACATTATGCCCAGCTCTGGGTCGGTTCTAGAAGACATCGCCGGGATAGTACTTCTGCTTAACGCCTACGAGATCGTTGGAAGTGTTACCGTGTGGAACCACAACAGCAGGTTTATTTCGAATTTAGTGCAATACTTTCCGGTTATGCAATGCACCAAAGGGATCGACCTTGTGCAGTATTCTCACGCTACTCTCCCGCGTTCCAGCTCGTCAACTTAGATCCTGATCTCCAACCCTTGCGCTTTCATCAAAGGGAGAACGTATCGAGCACTCCTGTATGACCCTGTCACGGAATAGTCGACAAGTGGTTTGGTTTTTACTTCCACATGCATATAAAAATACTTGACAAATCCGTATCCTTCGTGTCAACAGCAATGGAGTTGAATAGAGCATCGACTGTTAGCCTGGTACCTAGCCTAGTATATCAATTTCACCGGGGTCCCAATCGCTCACCCCAGGCACATATCGGTGTTGTCAAGCACACCTGAGAAATTATCCTTCTTGGGAGAAAATGGTCAGTGGGCAAATGTTGGACAGAAAGTTGAACGGGGAGTCAATCGTGTTTCAATGCGTAGTTTCAGACACGTCTTGTGCGCTGTCATTGATTTGATAACTCAAGCGGCCGACAATTTCTTTTTTTCTTTTTTTTCTGGAGATGCCGAGGGGAGTGTAACGCAAACACGGCAGAAATCTAAGACAGCTCTGCGATCGGGTCCTTTGGCAGGAATGCGACGAGTGGGCCTCCTGCATGGCGACCATCTGAATCACCCCGCGCTTGACGACATAGTCCTTGCAACCAGGCTCGTATTTAACCCATAATTCCCAAGCAGAATACTCATGATTTATTTGTGATTGAAGATTTGGTGTAGGTGCTTCTTGAGCGCTCAAACTTTTACTTCCCAATATCTACCTAAGTATCTTCCATCGAGTGGACGATTGCATTTCTCCACAATGTTAATCAACGAAACTGGTCTGGGCAACCAGGCTACACTAGCTAAGATTGATAAACTGCGGGAGCTCAATGTCGGCGCAATCATTCCGCTGCCTCAGGTATGTTAGGATCATTACGGGGTGATTGATAACTAAGTCCTTGGCAGCTAGTTGTAGTCGGAGACCAATCTTCAGGAAAGAGTTCTGTGCTGGAGAGCGTGACAGGTTTCTCTTTCCCGCGCGCTCCTGGCCTGTGTACTCGCCATGCTACTCAGATCACGTGCTGCCGCGATCCTGTAGAGGCCGTTCTCATCTCGATAATTCCTCACTCTGACGCAGATGAGACGGTCAAGGCCAAGCTCCTTCAATTCACTCGCCACTTATCAAATATTGATAACAATGGGCTCTCAAATGTCTTCAAAGAGGTTTTCCTTTCCTTGGCCGCCTATCATTTCTCCTAGCTAATTTCAACAGGCAAATGCTGCAATGGGGATCCGCATGAGCACCGCTGATGAAGATGCTGGCCAAGGGCCTGGGGCATTCAGTCAGGATATTCTCAAAATCGAGATCAGGGGGCCTGAGGTGAGCAATCTCCAACATAGAAGCCTCCCAGTTTCACTCGTATTCTTCTCTTTTCTGTAGTTATGAAGCGGCTTATAATTCTTGCACAGCAAGAACACCTTACGGTGATTGATGTCCCGGGAATATTCCGAGTACCTACACCCGGTAAGCGGCTACACGATTGGTCTTATGAAGATAAGTCTTTTGACTGAAGCATAATGCAGGATTGACTACCCAGAGTGATATCGTGCTCGTTGAGAACATGGTCAAGTCATACATGGCAAATCCTCGAACTATGTGAGTCTCTAAAATCCTTCCACCCACACTCAACTGATCGGACCGTAGTATACTTGCAGTCATCCCATGTACTGTTGACAGTGCCACTCAGGAGATCCTCAAGCTTGCTGAAGTTGCTGATCCAGAGGGTGTGCGAACGATGGGGGTATTGACAAAACCTGACCTCGCCACCGAAGCGGCCACTCAAGAAGCGGTTGTCAGCCTCGTCGCCGGAAAAGGGAGCACTCTCAAACTTGGATACTTCCTTGTGAAAAACCGCAGCGCTGACGATAAGTCCTCGACCCTTTCCGAACGCACGTCTGCCGAGCACGCCTTCTTTTTGGCTCATATCTGGTCGCCTATTGCTGATCGCTGCGGTACCCCGGCCCTGAAGTCAAGGATCCGCGAGTTGCTCATGCATCTTACCAAGCAGGAACTTCCCCATGTCAAGTCAGAAATTGAACAGCGCCTACGGAAGCAAAGGTCTCAACTAGAGGCCATTGGCTTGCCAAGATGCGACCCGAGCTCGCAGAGATTGTTCCTGGGAAGGCTATCAACGAGGTTTTTGGCTGTTACCCAAACTGCCTTGAACGGCCACTACTCCGGAGACAAGATATTCAAAAGGATACCAGACTTGAAGTTGATCACGAAAATAATGAAATTGAATGAAGTCTTCTCTAATGTGTTCTGGAAGAGGGGCCACAAGCAGCACTTCGGGCCCACGTGGGACGACGAGGGGGAAAGCTCGTTTGGACGCAGCACAGACAGTGTGTCCTTCGAGATACCTCTACGAAAGTATCCTGAACTGGAAGATATTATTCTTCAGGATGATTATTCGTGTCCGAGACCATCAAAAGGCCCCATAATCGATCATGTTGAAGAGGTGTTTGAGGAGAACAGGGGACCTGAACTTGGAACAGTAAGTCGTGTCTCCTAAGACTTATGTACTGAAAGTCTCTAATAAATGTTGGTTTCCAGTTTGGGGGGGCCATTCTTGCTACGGTGTTTGAGGAGCAATCGGAGAAATGGGAGCCTCTTGTTCTTTCGCACACGAGCAATGTCATCGCGGTAATACACGACTACATCTTCCGGCTCCTTTCCGAATTGTGCCCGGAAAGGCAGATCAGAGATCAGCTCTGGAATGCTGTGCTTGTCGACAGGTTGACCGATGCATACCGGAAAGCGATGGCTCACGCAAGGTTTCTGTTGGCGGTTGAGCGTGGTGGTACACCTAGCACATACAATCACTACTTCAACGCAAACCTCCAGAAGAAGCGTGGGGAACGCTCGGTCGAGACATACAAGGATGTCTCGATCTCAGGTGCTCGATGGGCCGACGAATCTGGAGAGCGGTACGTGCCTCTGAGTAAAATCGGCCGGCATGCTACCGATAAGGACAACGGGCAGCAGGTCTGTGAGGATATTCTGGACGCTCTTATGAGTTTTTACAAGGTGTCCCGGAAGCGATTCGTCGACGTCATCTGCCAGCAAGTTGTGTTCTACTACCTCCTTGAGGGTGAAGGGAACCCGCTCGAGGCCCTGGGCCCGGACCTTGTTCTCAGTTTAAATGACGAGCAGCTTGAGCAGATTGCTGGCGAGGATGCGGAGTCAAAACACCAGCGTCAAATGTTGGGAAGACAGACAGAGAGTCTTGAGGCGGCTTTGAAGGTCCTGCGATCTTAATTTTAACGAAATCCTTTTGTGAAGAGCTGTCCATTGTCGAAAGTCCTCAGCTTGGTTTGCGTCTTCTGGCAACGAACATTGAAGTATTGCAATATTTGCTTTGCACTTGGCTCGGAGACCTTCCCGGCACCAACAGCGGCCGTGAATTCCAAGCTCGAAAGATGATTTGTTACCGATAACGAGCTAGATCCTTCGTCTCTTTTCCGACGCGCTAATCCCAAGATTGCGCCCGCCACTCCGCAGCCCTGCAGTACTGCACGACGCGGGAAGGATCAGCAAATGCAGTTCCAAGGGTCCAGTGGCGTGTTCTCCAATATCTCATGAACAGGCTAAACTGCGCGTGGCCGTAGCCCGCCGCAAGCCCTGATCTTGGTACCAATGAGAACGACTTCATGTCGGTTGGTGAGTAGCATTGGGGGCTATGCATGAAAGTAAGGTTTAGAGATAGGGTGAACAACTACCACCAAGTTAGAACCAACCTACCTTCCGGCGGGTAGACTCCGCTCTTCAGCCCGACACCCCTGACGCGTAGAAGTTCTGTCCGGCCATACAAGAGACATTGGGACTCCACTTCGTCTTGGGATGCGGGGACTCACTGACTGCTCTTTGAGGCTCAAACCCATGGGAACGATGACACTTGCTGCCTCGAACAGGCCAGAATGTCCAAAATGCAAGCATGGATACCCGAGCGGCCACGACGGGCTTCACGAGCACACTTGAATATGGCATAACCCTATCCGTCAATTCGAATGCCGTCATAGAGTCATGGCGTGACACGCCCCCTCTCATGTGCGCCCTGCACAACGAAATATCGGACCTCGTCGTTGTTCTCGACAACACCCACGCAGCGGCAAAGACGGCAGCACACGATGCGAGCGCGAAAAGCGCCGAGCTCCTTGACGACCTCGAGCGGCCTCTGGTCGAGGTATTTCGGGTCCTGCAAGCGGTCGACGGGTTGGTAGCAGAGTTGCTTGCAGCCCGAGATGGAAGACAGCGGGGCAGAATCTTGTCCAGGAATGGTCGGGCCGCAGGCTTCCAGGATCGGTTGCGGGATGCTCGGGCTGCATTGTATAACTGCCTGTTGGCTCACAATGTGTATGAATGTCGTGCCCCTCCCAGTCTGACCAAAGCTGATGACCTCGCAGCAAAGTGGCCTCTCTGGCACAGCTCGATCTGAAGGAAATCCATGGGATAACCCGAGACAGGGATCAGAAGTCACTCGCGAAACTGGACACATCCAAGGTGAAGCTGGAGACCAAACACGAGATTCTGAAGGACCGGCAAGAGGGACCATCAAGTCGAGACCTTGCCCTAAGTCTAGCGCTACCATTCGTGGAACGCGCAGATAATAAGAAACTGGCCTCAACCGACGCCGAAGACCAGAAGAAGGGGGTCGCCAAAGTCCTGGAGAACATCGACGCGCAGAAATTAGTCTTTTCTCAGGACACTACCAGAGCCCAAGCTTCGAAATCCTCTTCTTCACACGGTAGAAGTGAGCGAAAAGAAGCACCAAAGAGTCTTGCGCCTATTCCAGCGGTGGCAACGAGTCTACAAGCTGGTGCCAGGGCACTCGGGGCAATGTCACCCGTCACGTTCGTCATGCAGAGTCGGAGACGGGCAGGCTGCTCCCCAAGATGCCCATGTGTGTGCCATTCACGACCAGCCCAGCACCTCTGGTTCCGGAGTGGACTTCTTGGGATGCTGTTCATTGGGTACTCCGGCCAGCCCGCCAAAGGGCCGCAGTGTAGCTCCATGGACTGCCGGCAGCAGGGAAGGACTTCCCTGGAGGTCAAGTATGTCTTTCCGGGCTGGTTTGTGTACTACGCCATTTCAGCCACCTTTAGCAAGACGATCCAGGGGAGTCCCCGATTTGAACTTGTCTTCAAGAGGCGTATGGACTTCTTCCCTGGCACCATCATGCTTGCGGTCAAGACAGATGACCTGGAGGCACTGAAGATGTGCATCAAGCTCGACCCGGACGCGATCAACTGTGTTGTGCCCGGTACTGGATGGGGCCCGTTGCACATCGCGATAGAACTTGGTTACATAAAATCTACCCGATTTCTACTTCAGCAAGGCTCGGACCTCGATCAGGTGGACGACTACGGGAGGTCTGCAGGAGGGTCCTTCATATTCAACCTACTCTCCGGGCGATACGAAGGGGAAATGCTCCGGCAGTTCAGCGAGTTGATCTCTACATCCAAGTACCTGGAAGACCTCGAGCTTTCCCACCTCAGCAAAGTGGTCGTAGGCATCTGCCAAGGCGACATCCACAAGCTAGTCAAGACGCTCACAAAGGAGGAGCTCGACCACAAAGACGCCATCTTCCAAATGACAGCAGTGCACTGGGCCGCCGTCCGACAGGACGCCACCACCCTGCGCGCCCTCCTCGATGCGGGCGCCTCTCCCGACCTGGACAACCTGACCGGCGTCCGACCACTATCATTCTGCCTCAAGAAGGGCGAGAACCCGGCCGCGATATCCTGCTTCGAGGCCCTCGCCAGCTACGGCGCGGACCTCAACTACCGCGACCCCGTGATCGGGTGGCAGCCCTTGCACTGGACGTGTCGGACAAACTGCGTCCAGATAGCCAGGCGCCTCGTCGCCGCCGGCACGGACGTCAACGCTAGGGCGCTGAAGCCGGGTGTCAATGACACGCCGGCGTCGGCGCTGGCGGCCTGGTGGGGCAGCTTCGACGTCCTCAAGTTCCTGGTGGACAACGGCGCCGATATCGAGGCGGATAACGGCGTTGGACACACGTCGCTCGTCGCCGGACTGCTGAACAATCAGCATGCGTGTCTGAAGTTCCTCCTTGACAAGGGGGCGGATTACCTTCTCCCGGAGCTACCGGGGGAAAACATACTGCACCTGGTAGCGGAGCTTGGGGACGCCGAGACGATGCGAATATTCAGTGCGGTTAGAATGAAGGGGCTCGATATTGTGGGGAGAAACAAAGCTGGGCTCACACCGCGGGAGATTTTCAGGAGAAGACCTACGACGGACCAGGCGCATCAGACTGCGTTCGAGGAGCTACTGGCATCGGTGGAGGCTACTGATCAGGACGATGATACCTTTTCGGACGGGGAAGAGGATTTATTCTTCGATGCCGAGGAAGCTAAGTGATGCCCAGGGCAGCATGGAAGACTTATGTACATAAGAACTGATAGGCTTGGGCGGGTCAATATCAGCTTACCCCAGGTGCCCACAGGATCTGCCGAAAGAAATACTAAAATTCCCCAGCTATTATCGCAATCCCTCAATTATGGTCTTCAACATGCAAGGGCGGCGATTACTTGCCAACCGCGAAAACAGTAGAATCACGGGTGACATTTGTAACCTTTTGAACAGCCATACCAGTTATCCACCGAGGCTTGGTAGCAAAGAGTTTGTACATAACTATATATTTGTGTGCGTGTCTCAGCCCCGAGTAACAGCATTTTTCGTGGAAATGTGAGGTTAATCCTCAGTATATCTTCAAGTTCTCTTCCTGTAAAGAACTAACTTTCATCGCCTCATCCAAGTCATCCCAATTCATCAGACCTGACACTTCCGCAAAGCCCACTATACGATATCCGTCACGAAAAGGCCTTAACATATACATGAAATCCATCCCTGCGATCAATGTAATGATATCACCAACCTCCACCTGTCTGGTAGCTATGCCTAGAAATCCAAACTGCGATGTAAACACCTTCTTCCCTGTCACTTTCTCCTCCATAGCGTTGAAAAGGGGGGACAAAATTTCGTCTTCCAGGGAACGTAAATCTTTTTGGACCTCGGCAGAACAAGCTGACTTCCAGGCTTCTGGGATCGCCTGCCGATCTAGAAGGATCTCCCACAGTTTTCTGACCGCATCGCTTTCCTCTCCCGGTATCCAACTGGGGTCGTAATCTTCCGCGAGCCCGGTTGCATCCCTCCAGCCCGTCAATGCACCCCAGATGGGAATTTTATCCCGTAAGACCAGAAATGGGGCCAGACCACTGGAAAGATGGATAGGAATGTTAAGCCCTCTAAGTGCCATAGCTTCTATAAGCTGGAGTGGTTCTATGTCCACATCACCAGGTCCCTTTCCGCGGTGGAAAGTATGGGAAGACAAATTGCTGAGATCAACAGACACAGTCTCAGCGATGCTGTCGAATTTAGTGCCCGTGATGGTCATAATACTGCCTTCGATACTGACTGCTGTCGGTCGCTCATGCCGCCACCCCGGAGATTCCTGGTCCTCATACCGGGGGCCGTGGACTTGAGGCTCTGTTTCTTCTTTTCGTGATAATTCCAGCACCCATGACGGCATTCCTATATCTTCGGTTATCCCGACATTGGCCGCAAGCTTGGGGAACCAATAGTGGATCGTATCCTGTGTCTCTGAAGTCCATAAAGCAACCATAGCGTCTCTGAAAACTTGCTCCGGGGACTTCTTGTAGTCTACATCCACCATGAGCATTTGCTGCGCCCCAACCAGACCCAAAAGTCCGTAGACACGATCGCGTGGGTTTGTGGCATGAAAATTGACGAATCTGCTCAAGGCTTGGCCCAAGGAGATGGAACCGTGACTATATTCATGATAGGACTGACGCAGGTCTTTATGGGACTTAGAGCCGTGAAGATCCTCATCACAATCTTGATGGTAGGGCACTTCTCTCGATATTTTAGCCCCCGGAAGTGTCGAGCTGATTGTCCCTAATTTGTGGAAATTCGGTGCTCTGCTATATTGGGCGTACCGAGACCAGAGCATCCGCCTGGAGCCACATAACATGACCGGGTCTTGAGTCGCGAGCACAAGTTCCTGCACGATCCATACTCTTTTCCAATATTGTCTCCTTTCGAGATTTCGACTAAAGATGCAATGGACTCTGACTTGTTCATCGACAACAAGTGATCTCTCGGCGGTGATCTTCATGTCCGCGTAAGCAGCCCAGAACGTCGCGTCGCTCATCCGATCAAGTGCGTAATCAGAGAATTCGTCACCGTCGCCGATCCAAAGTAGGACACGGCATGCCTGGCGGTAGATCCTGCTCATGAGACAGACCTGCTGGGCTCGTTCCTCAAGGTCGGCCTGGTTGATACAGACCGCATCGATCCATAGCGGCAACGAATGGAGCTCGAGAGAGTCGTAATGGTGGGAGCGGAATCGCTCGAGTATCATGGCCAAATTCGATGTGACTTGGATCACATGGTCGTCGATGTTGATGTAGCGCCCGGTGCCGGAGCCCCAGACGTATGAGAGGGCATAGAATACAGGTTGGTCGTCCAGTGAAACAGTCTCCAAGCTGCATTTGATTTTCTCGCCCAAGGCGCCTTGGTGTAGTCGGAGAACTCGAACCTCTGATTTCGAAGCGTCCAATGATTGGTAGATGAACGGGTCGGTCCGCGCAGGACTCATCGTGAACGTGTGCTCGGGGTCAGGGGCGCCGTCCGGTCTTGCGTAACAGTGAGGGGTATTTCTTCCACCTCAAATCAGTCCTCATCCTCCGAGGTGGTCATCAGCTTTGCACTGGGCGATTACATCAGCGGGTATGATCGGTGGTGGATCTTGGCTTGTTTGCCTATAGGCAAATTTGACCTGTTGGTTTGCTTTCGCTTCGAGGAACCCAGTGCTACAGTGGGGCCGAAAAAGTCTTGCAACACTTTAAAATTCTAACCTTTATTTTCATATTAAAGCAATATAGTAATAACTCACTGATTTTTTAACTAGAACAATTTTTAATAGTAAAATATATTTATAATTTTATTATTCTTTATATAAAATATTAAAAAAAGAAAATAATATATTTTATAACATGTATACTTACGCCAAGAATTTGAGCTGTTGAAGTGTCTGCCGTGTGTACTTTGGGATACTAGCCCAGTAAAGCATGGCGAAGAGAGCACCGGGCGAGAGGTTTCTGCCCTCAGGCTGGGATGAGCCATTTTCTCTTCGAATTCGCTCAAGGAAGGCTATGTGTAATAAGAGTCGTGGTAATATTCGGTGCGAAAAGGAACGAAGACGGCTTGGTCCCTTTCTACACAACAGGTTCCGTGGAAAGGGCCGTCAACGTTGACTGTGGCCTGTGCCAGTGAGAAGCCTCAGTCATTCGACGCGGTCACAGCCGCATGGTGCAAACCTTTGAAACGTGTGATACGACGGGGAGCTGCTTCTCAACCATCCCACGTGTGACCTATCGCCAGCGACTTC
Organism: Diaporthe longicolla; assembly: GCA_000800745.1. Classification (NCBI taxonomy): domain Eukaryota; kingdom Fungi; phylum Ascomycota; class Sordariomycetes; order Diaporthales; family Diaporthaceae; genus Diaporthe; species Diaporthe longicolla. The sequence goes on from JUJX01000045.1 coordinate 28,380, forward strand.
CCAAAGCTCTTCCATATTCCGCAAGGCAACTTCTTACCACGTACTGCAGAAGACAACCAGCTCTATAGGTCCACTTCAATTCTTCGAGTTCCTCTATAAGATCAGCATTATCTACTTTTCAAAGCTGGGTCTTGAGCGTTTGCCACGGTATGAAGGCGCTGGCTGTGTATAGCTTCAGCCGAACACAGAATCGAAACGAAACTACCTAGTTCCTCTATGAAGCCGTAACAACAGCAAGTGCCCTAGAAGGATAAGCGAGGCAGTGTATCTTTCAAGTTTCCCTTGCAGACGCCTCCGCGAGAGAACTATAGTTGACAGCAACACA
>JUJX01000045.1:28992-68550 GCA_000800745.1 Diaporthe longicolla
CCCACACACAAGCCAGGTCCCTTCCAGGGTCCTCGATAGACAGTCAAACATCACCAACCCAACCATCCATCCACCGCAGCTAGCCGCGGCTGTATACCTAGGTACCTATTATTCGTCGGGGGACCTCGCCTCGCCCTGCCCTGTCAGGACCTACCCGATCATCTCGCAGTACATACCCTCCCTACCAAACGGCCGTCCTCTCGGGCCCCTATGTAGCATTGTTGTCGTCGTTGTTGTCGTCGTTGTCGCCGGGGATCACGGGGACAAGATACCTACTCTGCGCGATTAAAGTCCCGCCTGGTACGCACGCACGCACGCCATCATCAGCAAAGGGAAGGGAAGGGAAGGTAGGGGGGAGGGGCCTCCTCCTCGGCTAATGGAATGGTACAGCACAGGTGCCCAGTGGTACAAGCCCTTCAGGAAGACGACAGTCCGCTCGGGCTGAGGCTTTCTTTCGGTTGACAGACCCCCGGACAGCCATCATCAGGCAGGGTCACAATACCGGTGTCTATGTACTCACCGAGCCAACATCACGACGAAAGTCACTTCAGCAACAACACCACTATCACAAGATGAATCAATCAATCAATCTATTCAACCCTACCTACATATCTACCCAGCCATAAATCATAAGCCAAACCAAAAATAAACTCCATACCCAAAATACCCACCCAAAAGCTAACCCCAAAGAAAGTCCAGCTCAGCACTTGAGCTCCCTTCCTTCCTCTGCCCCCCCCCTCTCTCTCGTTCAGCATCTCTGTTCACTCCAGTAGCCCAACACAGGCATATGCACTAACCACAAAAACAAAACAAATGCAACCGACATCATAACAAATCATAAGCACCCGTAATCAAGCCATAACAGAAACAGCAGCCCCATCCTCGCGCTCCTTCTTCTTCCGGAACAGCGTCTTAAGCATACTATTCTTCCTGCTCCCCAGCGACGGACCACCCCCGGCCGACGAGCCGCCATTCAGCACAGACTCAAGCGACTCCTCCTTCTGCCGGCTCCCGTCCTCGATCGCCTTAGTCGCACTCGTGCGCACCGTGGTAGCTTTAGACCGCGAGGTCTTCCGGCTCCTCTCGCTACCGGCCTCGCTCGGCGGTGCTGCCACCTCCGTGGGCGCCCGGCTGCTGCTCTTGCGCTCGGGGACCTCGACGTCGTCCCGGTGGTGGCTGCTCCGATGGCTCCGGTGCGACCTGGACGAGCGGTGCGTGCGCACCGTCCGGATGGACCGCCCATCATCGCGGACGGACTGCGCCGCGCCGGGGGTGATGAGCTCCAGGTCCGCGGACTCGGCGATGCTGCGCGCGAGCTCCTCGTCCTCGTCTATCTCCGAAGGCACGATGCCCCTGCGCCACGTCTCGATGGTGCTCAGCTCCTCCTCGAGGACGAGGGCGTCGTCCTCGCTGGGGCCGTAGCGCGAGCCGCCGGCCTCGTACTGCTGCTGCGGCTGGTGCTGGTACTGGTACTGGTCGTGGTGCGGGTGCATGTACTGCTCCTGCATCTCGAACGCCTGGGCGCCGGCGTCGCGCTCGGCGGCGACGGCCTTGGCCTCCTTGATGCGCTTGACGATCTTCCACCCGCCGAAGCAGACCACCGTCACGCCGACGGTGACGCCGACCGCGACCAGGAACTGTGGGCTGGCCAGCAGCGCGAAGATGGCGGGCGAGCCGCCCTTGACGACGCCCAGGAAGCCGGGGCCCAGGGTCTTGAGCAGGGTGCTCAGCTCGGCGAGCATGAGGGCCACGGCGGCGGCGGCCTCGGGCTTGCGCTGCAGGTGGTCGATGATGGACGTGGCCGAGTGCTGGACGGCCTCTGCCTCGTCGAGGATGGTGTCGATGCGGGCCATGAGGGTGCGGGCCTCCTGCTGCCTCTTGAGTTCTGCGTCGGCGGCGGCGCGGTCCTCCTCGGCCTTGGTGACGGGGCCCAGGTCGGTGCGGGAGGCCAGGTCGGGCGGGATGTTGCCGTAGGCGAGGTTCATGTCGATCTCCTTCTTCTTCTTCTTGCCGTCCTTTGGTGGTGGGGTGGGCCTGATAGTAGAGAGATCAGACTCGGAGACGGCGTGGTGCTGCATGACGCCCTGGCTGCTCTGCCGGCGCGGCACGAGGGCCGGCTCCATGGTCATCATGGTGGACGGGGGAGCCGTTGGGGCGCGGGCGAGGCTCGGACGGCTCATCATCATGCTGTCCCGGGGTGCGGTCTCGGCATATGGCGAGCGGTAGACGGCGGTGATCTGGCTGGGGGCGGTGGACGAGACCTCGCTGTGGGTGCGCAGGTTGCTCGCCGTCAGGGGCGGGCGGGTGCTCCTGGCGTCATCGTCGTCGCGTGTGGTCCTCTTGGACCGGTGCGACCTGTGCGACCTGTGGCTGGTGGCGTGGCTCCTCCTGGAGGAGCTGGCGATGGACCTCCCGTCGGACCTGGCGTCGTCGATGGACCGCCTGCGGTCTCCGTCGTCGATGCGCTCAGGCTCGTGGGTGTAGTAGCTGCCCTCGTCGTACTGGAGGAAGTGCCTGGACCGGTCCGGGAGGTCGTAAACCTGGTCCCCCTGGCCGCCGTAGGTGTACTGGGACGGGGCGGGGCCGGCATAGGTCTGGGCCTTCTTCACGCCGGGCCTGAGCTCGGCGGCAGCGGCGCGCTCTGCCTTGATGGAGGCCTTCTTGTCCTGATAGGCTGCCTTGGCCTCCTTGAAGATGTTGACGATGTGCTTTCCCTGTATTGTGGGGGAAAGACGCGGCTGTCAGTATGGTCGATCTTGCGAGTTTAACCGCGGGGAGCGGGTGTGCATCATGTGCCAGACGACGATAGGAGGGGAGGGTCTCTCTGGCGGTGTTTGTGGGTTTGACGGCGGGGTTGAACAGCGGAAGAGGTCCGTTTGACTCGCACGCGCACTCGTCTTTCCCTCTCACCAAGTCGTACGGCGTGACAGGAGAGGAGGACCGAGACTCACATTGCCAATGATCTTGCCCGACTTGTTGATGATGGTGACCGTCTCGGTGAGCTGCATCTTGACAGGCAGTGAATGAACGAATGAAATAGTTGATGGATTGATTGACTGTCCAGAGCCAATTAATTGATCACCGAACCAGAAAAGAGGAAAAGAAAGTCTTGTTCCCAAAAAGCAGGTATAAATCCAGCTGTTCCCGCCCGGAAAGAACAGGAAAGAGCAGCAAAAGGTGGGTGTCTGGGTGCTCCCAGCCTCCTGATTGAGGTCACTGTCCTGTCCGTCTCGTCCGTTCAGGCCTGTCTGTCTGTCTGTCTGTCTGGCTGGCTGTCTTGTCCGTTGCGGGTGTCGCGAAGAAGTCACCAGCCCGAAGAGGCGGTCTGCAGAGTTGCCCCCCTTTTTCTGCAGTATCGGGAGTACGTACTGGCCTGCTGCAGCAGTAGTGGCGAGTCCACACCCACTTGCAGTCGCCGTCACTGGATATCGATCGCAGCAGGAGTGCAGGTTTCTGAAACAAGTGCCCACAAGCTGCAGAGAGGTAGCTTGAGATGGATGCAAACGTGCACGAGGGGGACTTCTTAATTGATGGGAACTCGGGGGCAACCAAGGGAGGAAGGGCGGGAGACAGAGGGACTAAGAGAGCCTATTAGGGCAGCTGCCACTGACAGACTTGGCAGGCAGGCAAACGATCAAACAGAGAGACAAGCTTAGCTCCGTCGTCTTTCCCATGCCTCCCTTTCCTTTTTCGCATGTGTCAGCGGTGCAAGATTCAAGCCACTGCATAAACTTGACATGTTCTAGGCCGGATCGACTTCCGGGAGGACGGGAACGACCCCCCAAGGATGACCCAAGCACTGCCCAAGGACTGCCCAACAAGACCCGATTCAACGCAGCCCCGAACAGTGAGGCTTCCGCACAACCGCCCCGGCGCCAATCGAGCGGGAGACGCTCGTCGGCAAAAAAACACGCACCAGCCGCTCCAACCGCCCGGCAGTCCAAACAATTGGCCCAGCCTATCAGTCTTTTCTGGGCGGGGCCCCTTGCAGACAGACTCCCACTGGGCCCACCATCAGAACAACTCGGATTCTTCCCCTGGTGGGGGGACAAAATTCCACAGCATCCAACTCACTCCTGCAGCCTGCATGCGCGCGCCCAGGCATGTCCCCACGCCTGCTGCAGCCATCCCGTGACCCGGGTCCCAGAGCGCCGGAAATATCGGCACCATGAATGACAGCATGCATACTGTGTTGTGCTGTAATCTTCCGGATGCATTGGGCTCTCTCTCCATATAGCATCGGTGCTGTAATCTAGCGCCTGCCCGTCAGAGATAGGTGGCGATGGGCAGACGGCAAAAGAGACCAACCGGCTGCAGCTTTGTAATAGTACCAGAATCAGCACGCACGACGGACAACTCCTCCACTTGGATATCTATCATCCACAAACTAAGATTATAACAAATACTGTGGTATGATTGATTGAGATCTGGACACATTCTCCTGGAGATGTATACATATATAAAATCATAATCATCCACACATCTGTGTTGTGGCTGGAATAATTGAGGCCCTTGCTAACATGAAGGGAGGGAGTTTTGGCGGTACTTTGATGACTTTGAGAGCCACGGCCGGTTTCTCTTGCCGTCTGCAGCACCCCCCCCCCCATCCCTCCAAACACGGCACCTTGGCCACGCGGGAAGAGGGTTGGTTATACCATCCAAGGATATATACCATCAACTTCATGCGCCACCATCACATAGCCGCTGGTAACCCTCCCTGATTGGCCCCGGCCAGGGCAAGTCAGTCCCCCCCAGTTTGTCTGGGAGGCAGCCAGCCATCGATCGTCTTCCAGTTGCGGCGGTGGTGGTGGCAAACAATGAATGAATGCTATTTGACCGGAACGAACCAGTGGCCAAAGCAACCATGTTTTGGCTCTGGATGACAGCTCTGGGCAGCGAGCGGCCCTGTGCAGCTAGCTAGCTACAGTACCTCACCTGTCAACAAGCTCCGTGGCCGTTTGTGGTGGGGGAGAGGGGTGTTAAGCAAGCGGGAAGGAGGGACGAGAGTTGCACCCCCCCCCCAGCCGAGGCTCGCTCGAACTCTGCCTCCCTCTCCGACGAGAACAAACCGCACACAGGCCTGATACGATTCACCAAAACATATCATATCATATCATATCATCCGCATGTAGTAGGCAGGCATCTGCCAAGTAACCTCATTACCTCATGATTAAGTAGTTAGTTAGCGCCCGGAACAAAGAAGTCCAAGCTATCCAGGATATATATCTATCAACCTGCATCCTCCTTCGCATATGTGCAAGACGGAAGAACCCCGCGTCCAGATTACAGACATGACAAGATACACACACAGTAATGCGCGCTGAGATCACGCCGCATGGCCTAGAAATCAACAACAACAACCACCCTTGAGACCCAATGCGCCGCCCACCCTGCCAGGTATAGGATATATGCCCAAAAGAATATGCAAGCAAATGCAACAAACAAACACGCAGACTCTAATAAGAATGCCGCCTAAACAATATACACCGGCAGCCGGCTCCCGTACAGCTCGCTCTTGCTGATCTGCACGTCCTTCCTGTGGAAGTCGTGCAGCAGCAGCCAGCACAGCATGCGGAACACGAGCGTGCACCAGACATTCCCCGTGAGCTGCTCGTGCAGCGTCGTCGACATCCTCTTGAGCCGCGCCAGCCCGTCCCCGTGGTGCGGCGTCACCAGCAGCTGCGGCGTCGGCGCCCGCACGTTGACCTCGGTGGTAGTAGCGTCCGCCCCGCCCTTCTCGAACTGGTCCGACCCCACGCTCTGGCGCGCCACCGTTGTCGCGTCGTCCGCCGCCACCCCCACCATGTTCGCCAGGTCCACCCGCGACTGCGACGGCGAGTGCACGTACTTGGTGCTCTTCTTCTTGCGCAGCACCTCGTGGCAGTTGCGCGTCACCGCCTGGTTCACCGTCGTGAAGTAGATGTCCATGAACTTCTGCTGCTTCTCCTCCGGGCCCGCCGAGTTGAGCTCGTCAAACGTGTGGCTCTCCTGCTCCAGCGTCGACTCGTCGCTGCCGTCCGCCCCCGACGACGAGGACGACGGCGCCTTCGCGTTCAGCAGGCGCATGACCTCCTGCACGTGCTCGCGGATCACCAGCGAGACCAGGTCCGACCCCTCGTCCTTGAGGTACTTGTCGCACTTGGCGATGGCGTCGTTCAGCGCCCGCAGCAGCGTCAGCGGGAAGAAGCTGTCGTCGCGCCAGACCTTCTGGCTGTGGAGGTGCTTGGCGACCTCGTGAACCCACTTCTGCAGCTGGACCAGGTGGTCTGTCTGGGGTGCGATGTCGTCGTCGTTGACAGCCCGGTTGAACTCGAGGATCAGCTTGGGCAGCGAGAAGTTCTTCTTGTTCCAGCTGTAAGTCGTCGGGTTGGGCAGGTAGCGGTAGTATGTGTTCTCAATGTAGAAGGGCTTGGCGACCATGCCGAGAACCTCAAAGACCACTGAAAAGGTGAGTTAGTAAACGCCAGAAACGCTGCACTGGCTCGTCGACCAGCATGGCAAAGGTGGGACCAGTTCTGCTTACTAGGGAAGAGATGCGCGTGCTTCTTTTGCGGGTCACGGAAGTAGTTGGTCGTCTTGGAATTGCAGCCAAAGTGTGTCAGAGACTCGACCAGCTCCGTCGTGCTGCCGAACTGGAGCACCCACGAGTTCTTGGGGTCTTCGCTGTCGTACTGCGCCTTGCCGTTCTTGTCAACCTCGCGGAAGATGGTGGGCACGTTCCCGAAGGCCAACAGCTTCATGTCGTCGGTCGGGATGATGCGGTTCTGCTCAAACTTGTTGCTGCCGTACATCTGGAAGTTGAAGGCAATACCGAGATCCTGGACCTCGTGGCCGGTGAGCAGGTAGCCGTTGCCCTCAGCCAGGTACTTGTGGTTGGACCGGTCAAACTCCCTCCAGTGGAGGCCCAGCATGGCAGCGATCTCGACAACGTGGCAGATGGTGCTGGTGGCGTAAGGCTTCTTGACCGCGTCGGGCATGGTGTCCCAGCTCCTCAGCTTGGGCTGCAGGGCGACGACGGCAGAGTGAGACTCCCAGCCGGCGACGGACTCCGGGAGCTCGGTGTTGGGCCCGGCTCGAACGACATCCTGCTTCAGCGTCTCGGCCGCCCACTCCTGGCTCTTGTACTCCATCTGCTGGATCGCCTGCAGCAAGATGGCCCAGGTGGCGCGCTCGTTGTCGGCGGTGTGCACGCGTGTGTGGATTTTGGCCTGGCGGTTCAGCTTCTCAACCTCCTTCTGTTGGGCGTTTTGTCTGTCCTGCTCCGTCCTGGCCAGGGGCAGGGTTCTGGTTTCCTCCTCGCTCTGCTCTGTCCCCTTGAGGAACTTGACCTCCTGCGTGGGCACTGGGCCGCGGGTGTTGCTTGGCGGGCAGACGAAGAGGACGGGAGCCTCAAAGCGGACCTCGAATCGGAGTTCTGAGTAACGGAAGATTCTCCTCCTTGTCACAGCCCAAGGGCCCATCACACGCTCATTGCAGCTGGAGTATCCGATGGCCGAGGCATAGTATTGCTGGAGAAGTTGAAGGATGGCCCCGATCAAGGCGACGACCGATATGATCAGGGCGACGATGGAGACGATGTACTCGCCGTCCTCCATTTTGTTGTATAACTGATGAAAAGCAAGAGACGCAAAGGCCGGGTATCACTGGTATAAATTGTGGCCAAGCAGGGGATCGAGCTGACAACAGGCCAGACCGAGGTAAGGAAATGTGCTAATAAGGAGCAGGTTGGGGATGACTTGGTAGCAAAATGAGCAGGCTTCCTCAGGTCGAGAAGGGCGGCATGATGTATCTTTTCTACCTGCGCAGGGGCAAAGCCATGTCAGCACAGACTGGAGAAGGCAACAAAAAACAGACAAGAGCCGCAATGCCGTGGCACAAAAAAAGATAGACGGGCCCGTACAGTACGGAGTACGGCTAGGACGGCGCAAGCCATTGGACTGGAAAAGCAGTCAGCCGCTGTTGGTGGACAAGGCTGAGGGTCGAGGGCTCTCAGCTGGATGGAGCTTCCGTGCCTGTTCTGAAGGATCACTGGATGGAGAAGCAGGGTGGGACAGCCACACATTCCACTTTCCAAATGTCCACACTCTCACATCCCGGGTCCGATGCGCCGGCTGATGGGCGCAAAGGGGATCTGATCCTCTTGTTCCAAAGGGGGGCTCGCTGGGGGCTCTCACAAGCGAGCTGCTGTGCCGCAGTGGAAGGATGCGCGGTAAGGGCTCGAATGGCGCGGATGGAAAAGAGCGGTCACAGGATTGTTCGATGCCTGCAACCAACGGGACGGGTCCTGGAGCCCCCAGATGCTTGTGATGGAGCCGGCAGCCCACACCAACGGCCCGGTTGGCGATGGTGTTGGTGCAAAAGTTTTGGGGTGGAAACCCGTCTCCAAAATTGGTGTTGCTGTTGGTGGTGTTGGTCATTTGTGGGTGGTGTGCTGGTGCTGTCCCTGGGCTAGGTACCTGGAGAATGTGTAACGGCAGCTGCACCTGTTGGCTATGCAGGTGGCTCCTTCCTACACTTGTTGCCCGTTCTGTGCCCGACACCGCCCCCTCGAGTCTCAACTGACCCAACAGCTCGGTTCGACTGTTGCATTTACCGCCTCGACTCCAATCGAAGCTTTTTCTTCCTCGACCGCCGGTTGGTGTCTGTTTACACTAGACCCTGCCTAGAGCCCAGATTAAGTTTGGCGGAGGATTTTGATGGCCCGCTATTACCCCACCAACCTGGGAGTCTCGACGCCCTTATTAGCCTGTCCATACGACTGCCTGCAGGGGGCTCTAGAGCTCCACCCTCGCTAGACTGACCCAACCCAAGCGGTCCGCGAGCCTAAGCAGGCCAAGCTCCGATTGAAGGAGGATCACCCCAGAACGTGGCTGCCTTGTCCCGTGTCTCAACTTTCAGCTCGACGACACAGACATGCCTTAATTATTTCCCATGATGTGCTGCCCAACGTGCATGTCATGCACGTTGCAGTTTCAGGCACGACCAACATCATCTCTGCAACTCTGCCTCTGCTCGATGAGCCAAGAGGAGCTCGCGACAGGGCGAGCCTCGGGTGGGGCAGCTTTTGGGCCCTGACCCTCCTATGGGATAACCTCTCCCGGGACATCCTCCTATCCACCTGTAGAATAATCCCCTGACCTTCTAAAGGACAGCCTCCTATGGGACATCCTCCTGGTCTCCTACAAGATGAATTCCTGACCTTCTAGGGGGCAGCCTCCTAGGAGACCACCTCTGCTAAGATAACCTCCAGATGCAGTTCAAGTCAAAAAGAGGGTTGAATTACCAGGGTACGGAGTACGTTGGACGTGGTTGTACTGCAGCTGTCACGTGAAACTCTGGGCGACGATTGATGCAAATGAGTGCGATTTTTTTCTGTCAATAGTGGAGAGCAATGCGACCAGAACGTCCTCTAATTGTCCCCGCACGCGAGCCTCTGGATCTCAATGCATTTTCCTACCAGCGGCCCATCGTCTGCAAATCACCAGCAGTGGCTGTCAATACCATTGCTCCGGTGTCCGCTGCGCGGCCACGGTATCTCTTCACCCAACTTTAGGACAATCTCCTTTGGGACAACCCCCGACAGGATACCCTCCCATGAGACACTGTCCCATGGAATCACGTCCTGCAGGAGAGCGTCACGATGCCCTGGCTTCCTTGTACAACCCCAGTCGCCCCCCCCCATCCCCTGAACTAAATGAAGACTGGCATTCGGCAACGATGAAGGAGAAACACCGGCTGAAATACGGTGTTGTCCTTGAAGGCTTCTTCCAATTTCGGCAGCCACTGGTTCTTCTGGTTGCCACCCCGCATCGCAAATATCCCAAGTGAGAATGCGCAGGCCTCCATGGCGGAGGTTGCGAAGCCTTGCATCTCATCGCGGTACGCGTCGAAATCAGTTGGACGACAGCGCATGCCCGGCGGTGGGAACCACTTCATGTGTCGTAAATCACCCCAGGCATTGAGACACAACTTTATGTACCGTACAACATCCGGTTTGACGTACTCTCCTGCAGTCTGGGGGCGAAACGCCCTGTGCGCCATGAACAGCTTGCGAAGAGATTCTGGGTTCTTGGCCGGCACGAGAGCCATTGACTCTTCGCCAAACAGCCCGAAAAGCTCACTGACGGCTGCCTCGCTATCTGTCATCCCATCGAACCTGAACACTCCTACGACCACGCTGACCCGGTCGGCCTTGGTCAGAGCCTGGCAGAAACCAGGACGTAGTTTGTCGGCAATGATGCCACCGGCGAAGATGGCCACGTGGACTCTGTTTCTGGTGACCAAGCCGAATAGGCGATCCGCCTTGAGGTCGCATTTGCGATGCCTCGACAGATGGGCTGAATCCTCTAGGTGTCCGATAGCATCGGTGTATCGGGTGTTAATCAGAACCGTGTCGTTCTTTTCGTCGAGCCAGACCGGCATTTCTTGAATCGGTCCCATTGACGAGGCCGAAACTTCGTGAACAGCGCCAAGGGTGTAGTATTGAGATCTGTGTTCAAGGGCAAACACGCGAGCTTCATGATTGACTTTGGCAATGACGGGTGTCTTTTGCGCGGAAGCGATGTGATGGGCAGTGTTGCAGTAGCGACCGTGGTCGGGGCAGCCACCTAAGATGAGTTCGTCGAGTAAACCTCGAACACCGTCCACAACTTGGGCAAATTCTCGTATCCTCTGCTCTTGCTGAGAGAAAAACCCCTTGGGGGTCCGTTCGACGGCGAGGTAGACTTGGCTGGGGATGCATTCCCTCCAGACCATGAGGCGAATCTCGCAGGGGAGCTCAGCGAACAGGTAGAAAGTGCCCTCGGGGCCAACCACTCTCTTGAGACATGCCCTATGGGTTCCTATCAGCAAGGAATGTTGGACAAAATCAAGGGCAAACATACCAGCGGGCGGCCCTCTCCAGAAAGACTGGGAGGTCATCGAGAGGATCCTCATGGGTCGCCATCTCCAGAAATTGGGGAAGGTCTGCGACAATATCGTCGTCGTAGTTGGCCAAGCGTAGGTACATCTGCTGGATAGATATCCTGAGGAAGGTGCCCACGTAGTCCAAGACGCTGTATCTTTCTGCCTCAAAGAAGAAATCTGGCAAGTCGAGAGGAGGATCGTCCCAGTCGATCGCATTGACAACAACGGTCGAAGTGCTCGCCATGGCCGCGCTGGCGCTATCGCCTGAATCGGATATTCTCCGTGCCACAAACACAGTGGTGGTTTGGAAACTTCGCCTGAGAGAGTTTGTTGAAGGGTTGAAGTTGACGAACGTTCGAAGTGAAATGGTTGAGGTCGTGGCTGCTTCGTTTTGCGGAGCACCCTTTCTGTGGGCGAGCTTGGGACCGAGAATTGATGTGGTCTAAGATGGGATGAAAACTCAACTGTAGTTCGAGTGAGCAGCAGCGGCCATAATTGCAAACGATGGAAGCATGCAAAACAGCTAGCTTACGAGGGAGGTGCCGTATCGTTGGCTGGGCGGTAGACTCGTTGCAGAATCCACCTCCTGCTAGGAGCTTGTGAGATTTTTGGTGAGGGCCGTTTCGAAGAGCAGTTTTTTGGCTCCTACATAAGATCAAATAGGCCCAGGCGTAAGTGAAAGTCGTGTTTTGCAGATGCTAGGATGGCCTCACTGCGCAACGGTTAGGCACTGAAATTGAAGGTTTCGTCTCTGAACGTCCATTTGAATGGGCCAGGATCCCTGGCCGCCCTAAGATTCCTGCCAAGTTCGCTGTTGTGGCGGTTCGGTGTACGGAAGACTTCTGCAGCAAGGTGTCGTACTTCCTGGCTTTCTGTATGAGATTGGAGACTCACACCCGAAAGAACGGAAGGTACACCCGAGCCCTACAAAACAAGCTCCTACGGGACAGCCTCCTACAAGACAGCCTCCTATGAGACAGCCTCCTACGAGATAGCCTCTCCTCTAGAAACCCTCCGACTAGAAAACATTATACAACATAAACCACTACAGAATGACCTCCTACGGGATAACACCCTAAAGATAAGGTGCTATAAGATAACCTCCTGTAGGGCAACCTTCAATAGGATCATCTCTGCCAGTGATGGATGCCCTCTTGTAAGATAAACGGTTTGGATGTACTTTCTGCTTTTGCAGATGTGAATCCCCGATCTCTTCTATGTTAAGCTGATTGATTATTGGAACTCCTTCAATGACACTCCTACGGTATGCTTTGGGCTCAGAGATGCGTGTAATGGATTTTGTCCATTGGAAATAACTGCTAGTCTCCAACCTAGGGTTTTGGCTTGGATAAGTCCTTTGGTCCAGTAATAGTTTCGAGCACATTGTAATTCACACGTTCAAGTTGATACATCGTTGATATACTAGGATCCAGGCTCATGCAGGGAAAACATGGAGTATTAAGAACCTCATCTGACATGGTAGGCTCATTTATGTTCATAAAAACACGTAGGCCGCAACATCAAAACACAACAATTATTACAAACAGAGTCAGAATAGAAGCCCAGCCAAGAAAATACAACATAACCCCCATCCCAATCAAAATCCAGTCAGACTCCTCTGGTACTTGAGACACATCACCACCCACGAAATTGTTGCCGGCCACGTACTGTGTCAGCTGTTGGAGACTCCCGAGGTCATTTATGCGGCCGCGCGTGTCGTCGTCAGTGTCATCTGCATGATCGCGGCGCCGCCGTCCAGATATCAGTGACTGTCTGCCGCGACGACGCCTCCTCCACCGTGTGTTGTCTGAGTCGTACACAAAGTCATCATCAGAACTATCTGAGGCAGATATCAGTACTGAAAGAGGTCGTGAGCCTTGATGTGAGCCGTCGCCATCATCATCGTTGTTGTCGTTGTTGTTTTGTTGTGCATTCGGGCTGCACCTGTCAGCGTCCTGTTATGTAGTCCATGCGGTATCCCAAGAGTCAACAGATGGGGTATCGCGCAAGAAAGCTTACTTGGTGGGTACGAATCCTCTGCAAGTAGCGCAGGTCCGAGTCGGGACCAGACTCAAATTGCTCCCTGGTGTGGCATTCCGCCTTGTAAAGTAATATAAGGGACGCCGTAACCCGCAATTCGAGCAGAGAAGAGTTAATCCTGGCGGTGCATTTCCTCCTGCACCGGTGCCTCCTCCACCGGCGCCTCCTCCACCGGCGCCTCCTCCACCAGCGCCTCCTCCACCAGCGCCTCCTGCACCGCTCATTTTTCAGTAATTCGTATGTGGCTGAAGATTATGTATTGGGCTTGAGATCATAGCCCAGGTTGGCAGATCATAACGGCGTGCCGGTGAATGGTGGTTCAAATTAGAACGCGAGCTCAAATTATATCAGACTCACACATGTCTAAAGCTTGTAGTAATCGATGAATTCGTAAGACCTCTTTCGAGGCGTTGTATATATAACTGATGAAAAACAAAATGATTGAGATCTCAGCCGTCTTTGTGACGGCCTTTGTACGTTTCGATACAACCCGAGCCTGTTTCCGGACAATACGCCGGTTGCAGTCCAAGGCTACAATTGAACAAGAGCAAAGACTTTGAAGAATCCATCTCAAAGACTGAAAATAGTTATAAATGTATTTAGATGTCTGAAGCAGCGTTTAAGAGGAATGTAAATACCGAGATAGTTTGAATGTCTTACTGGGTCCGAAGCTTCTACACCATCTGTCTCAGTTCAGGCCACTTCCGCTTCCGCGGCACTTATATCCATGGAGAGCCTATTATACGCGATCGGCGTCCTCATCTCGGGGTCTTTCGTGCTCCATTTTACCTCCCAGTTTAGCTACGCAATATGGATCATCTACTTTATCGTGGGGCAAATGAGGCCCTACCTCGGCCTGAACGACCCATGGACTCCCGCCACAGGTCGTCCCCAACTTAGGGCCGAGACGACGGACGACGAGACGATTTACATCGCTTCCAGAAAGAACGGAGTGCCAAGCTCGCTGACTTGGTACATGGCCTGGAACTCAGCCTGGAAAGCGAACCCAACAGCAATGACCATAGTCGCGTGTGTCTACCTAGTCATAGACCTCGTATTGATCGTATGGTGCGCATACATCTTCGCACTGGTCGTGCGGCTCACTCGACAGGAACGGGCCGGCGCAGTCCGGACCATCCTCAGCATGACATGCAACAGGCTCGCCACGCCCGCCTTCGCCTCGTCCATCATGATGGCTGGGTATCTCTGCTGGGGCTTCTGGGTCTGGTTCAGCCTGTGTCCGCCCGGGTCCTCGATGCGGAGCCTCAACCTGGCCAACGCCCTGATGCTTACTATTCCAAACGCGCTCTTCACCGTCCTATGGGTTATTGGCAACGGCTGCGAGGTGAGTGCCACCCTCCGAGTTTCGCGGGTCCCCGGTCCCCGTCTTGATGATGTTTTGAAATGTTTCACAACACCTCACGCTCTGTAGCATGTGGCTAACAAGCATCAGATTACCGATCACGTACGGGGCGGCCCTGCTCGTCGTGCACCCGCGGCTGATTTCGCACCGGTGCCGGTTATAGGCCTGGGCAGACGCGGGGCTGGACCTGCGGCGGCTGGACCTGTGATGGCTGGAGCAGCAGACGGTGGCGGTGTTGGCGCCCGCGGCGGCGCTGGCGGTGGAGCCCGCGTATTGTTTGGAGATATTAGAGATGCTTTACGGCGGGACATCCAAGTTGTGCTCAATCAATTGGCGAGAATTATGGCTACGCTCTTAGCAATCCGGCGTTAAGATGAAGGCCTGCTGTCCAAGGCCCGGGATTACCTGAATGGTGTATGAGGCTGGCAAGGTCACAGCGAAATGAGACTGCTATGGTCATGATACAGCGCAATGATCTCGCTTTCTTGAGACCGATACCAATTTCTGTGTCTCTACCAAAGTCAGCGAACTCCACTCGAGAAGTACACGGCCTGGCGCCGTAACTGGACTCTCATGGATCAGACCATGGCTATGGATTGCATCAGACATAGGATAGACACGATCTGATTTTGATGGTCCAAACGAGAGGGAAACATGCAAAAGTAATATTGTTGATTTATTCATTTGATTGTATTTATCCAGAAAAACTTTACTGCTGATGTCTGCAGCGTCAAGGAAAGTTTTCTACCGGTAATATCGTGCATGGTCATCACGGTTGAAGATCAAGTAGGCGGATTAATAATGATTTCTTGTTTATGGCCTGGTGCAGGTCTCCTTTGGTGTGGGGTGATCCAATACTAGGTTCCTGGCCAACTATTCTCATATGGATGCCGTCTAGCAAAGTAAAAAGGTTCCCTATTCACCATCTAGCGCTTCTCATCTGACTGAGTAACGAAAAGCGAAATCCTCCAAACTCTCTAGAGGCACCCATTTTCTGAATTCAGTTCATATTGACCAAGTTTACATGAAGCTTAAGCCAGGATTCGTAGCAGGGGTGTTTTCAATGAGAAGAGAAGATGCATTTATGTGGTCAAATGGCAAGCTTGTAAATAATTTCAACAAGCCAGACCCTTGACTGCATGTATTCTCAGCGAGAACGGGCTAGGTGTCTGTTTAAAATAAACTACTACGTTGCTGACGAGGGCCGTAGGCATCTTTAGAAACAAATGCCAGTGGTGGAGAGGAATGGAATTTGTCTGGAGTAAGGCGCGCAACATTTGAACGCAACCTGATAACTTTGTTGTGCATATTCTGGTCTAGGCCATTTGTGCATGTATCGGCTATGGCTCATAATGATCTCAGAGTGCCTCACACGGCCCCAAAAGTTAATTGGATGCAGGCTTATCGAGACTACCCTAGGGTAGATGCCACAAAAGAGCGCCGTGCTGAAGTGACCGGGGGGTCGGGACTGAAGATGGTCATTCGCACAGCCACCCCTAGACAGAGTGGTATCAAGGGAGCGACTATAGTCAGCCGGACCCTGAAGCACTCAGCCAATTTTTGCGAGATGAATGCGCTCGGCAGGGTTATATTTGATAGAGGACGAGCTGGAAACTCAGGCCGGCAGCGGTGCTCGAAACCTCTGCTATAGTTTCTTGAGAATAGAGGGTAGCTGCACTCGAATTAAGTGAGATCTCACGTTGAAAACCTCGTTACTGCTGCTCTTGGTTCCCGAGTTCTTTTATCGAAGAAGATCGAGAACACTTTTGCCATTGCCCAATTTCTCGGGAGAACCATCACCCCTCTCAAACTCTGCAGGATGAAGCGTGACGCTGCATTTGGGTTCCCGGTGTTTTCTATCCTGGAAATCTCAGCTCTTTCACGCATCATTTTGCCCAGCAACTCATCTGGTTCTAGATCCAATGCAGTGTGTGTGATAACCCCTGTACGCGTGTGCAGCCCCACATTCACAGCAACGTGTTTGCAGATGTGAATTTATAAGCGGCTGAACTCTATACGAGCCTTATCGTGACCCACAAAAAGTGTGTGGTCAGCTTATTGACGGGACTGCGAAACCTTGACAGCTACACTCCCTATGCCAGCCATAAGAGATGACTGAGCGGCGTACGTGATTTTACGTGACTGGCCGACGCAGTCAGCACGTGTGGCTCACACCAAAGTCTTGGTTGTCCGTAGTCCGGTCTCACTTTCGAATAGCAGGCAGAAAACGGGCGCTAGGGCAAGTTGCACGCAGTCCATAAGGCAACTTTCAACGAGCGGCTGACAGTCAACCTTCAGTGAGTGTATCCGAATTATGTAGCTTATCACCGTCTCTGCACACAATGCTGGACGTTCTCTCATAGTCATGAGATTGTTGATTCTCCTGGAGGAAAGCAGCCTTAGTAATGTATCGTGGTCGACTCTGTAGTTATTAAAGTTTCTCAAGGTCCCAAGGGCGCACCTTCGACACATGTGCAGGATAAATTGACCGTGTAATCTGGGTCTTCCCCTGCCACGGCACGCTAATATGCGTATGTTGGGGGCTGCGATGACTAGTCACCTAGTCAAGCTAGTGTGTTGAACTACTGCTCGATCCCGACAGAAAATCTCGGACCGCCTGGGAAGGCTTTAACCTTCTTGGCTCCACCGAATGACGATAGAGATGCCCCTAGGAATGCCGATCAACTGCATCCCAGCCGGGCGTGCAGCGAGCCAAACCCACCTGTTCCTTGCACAAGCAAAAAAAAACACGTCCGCCGAAAGGGCGGGTGGGTATTAATCAGCGCCCAGATTCCCAACGCCTCAAGCCGCCCTGATTGTTAAGCCCTCCAATCTAATCTAATGTCCACCCTACCTCCGATAAGACCGCATGCGGACGCATCTGACGTGGGAAATGAGGCTCCTGTGTCAAAAGCCCATGGAGGCGGTGACACATTCCTGGACGGGCTAGGTCGAGGTTGGTCCGCACCGGCTCTCGAATTTGTAATGTGAGATATGCACAGAGAGAATGGCTGATGACGTGGGATTCGCTGGCCGTCCTCACCCGCCCGGGCAGCTACACTAGCTCGACTAGATATGTAATACCCTGACCTCTGTGCAGTGAATAGTCGCTGACTCGGACTGCTTGTTCTGTTCCCTTGCTTCCTCTCTCTTCCTGTCCAGAGCCCTGGCTCAGCAAGGTCTGCCACGCCGACGAGTTGAGTGGGTGAATTGCGCCTTAAGCAGCGAAGATCTCACTTCGAGGCGTCCCCATTTGCACTTCTGCACCTGCTTCGACTTCAACAGCTTCTGTACACCAAAACCATTCATGATGTGGGGCACAACGGTGGACGAGGCCAAATTGTCCAAGACAGAGAGCCGGCAGCTCAACCAGTGGCACAATGAAGTCCATCCAAACACAGCTGGCGGACCTGCGCTTCATGGTGACGCTCCAGGTGAATCCGGGTCCAGCTCCGACGAACCACGAGAAGGGACATGGGGGGAGCACGATGTAATGGTTCCCACCGAGGAGCGGGCGATGCACGACTTTGACCTTCTCAGGAGGGAGCTCACCGGACTATCCAGAACACGATCCAAAGCAAGCCAAGCGACGAGAGGCACCAAGAGACCGGCTTCCAGACCACGTCGGCCTTCTACCGCAAGAGATGATGTTGAGTCGCGGGCCGAGGATCCGGAAAAGGCTGAGAACGAGGTCGAGGAAGACTTCGAGCTGGAGAATTTCATGCGAGAAGGCCACTTCGAGAAGCGTAAAGATGGAAGATCCGCCAAGAAGGTTGGGGTCGTCTTCAAGAACCTCACCGTCAAGGGCGTGGGAGCCTCAGCCACATTCGTCAAGACCCTGCCACAGGCCGTCCTGGGTACCTTTGGGCCCGACCTGTATCGACTCATCTCACGTGTCATCCCGGCTCTGCAGATCAAGTCCGGCGAGACACGAACCTTGATCAACGATTTCACCGGGGTGGTGCGAGATGGGGAGATGATGCTGGTGCTGGGGAGGCCAGGATCCGGATGCTCGACATTCCTCAAGGCTATCGCGAACAACCGAGACTCGTACGCATCCGTGACGGGAGAGGTGTCATATGGTGGCATACCAGCGGAAGTCCAGAAATCACGTTTCAGGGGGGAGGTCAACTATAACATGGAGGACGACGTGCATTTCGCGAATCTGAACGTGTGGCAGACATTCGTGTTTGCCTTGTACACGAAGACCAAGAAGAAGGCGAGGGACGAGATACCAATCATTGCAGAGGCACTGATGAAGATCTTTGGTATCAGTCACACCAAGCACACCCTTGTGGGTGATGCATTCGTGAGGGGTGTTTCCGGGGGCGAAAGGAAGCGTGTATCGATTGCAGAGACGCTCGCTTCAAAATCCACGGTGGTGTGCTGGGACAACTCAACTCGCGGCCTGGATGCATCGACCGCGTTGGATTATGCCAAGTCGCTGAGAATCATGACGGATATAAGTAACCGCACGACACTGGTGACGCTGTACCAAGCCGGCGAAGGCATCTTCGAGCTGATGGACAAGGTCCTGGTCATCGACGCGGGGCGGTGCATCTACCAAGGCCCTGCCAATGAGGCACGGCAATACTTCACCGACCTTGGCTTCAAAGCTCCAGACCGCCAGACAACCGCCGACTTCCTGACAGCAATCTCGGACCCGAACGAGCGCCAGTTCCGCGACGGCTGTGAGGCCAGCACACCAAAGACACCAGAAGAGCTCGAGAAGGCCTTCAGGGAGTCGCGTTTCTATAAGATGGTGGAAGATGATATCAAGGCATACGAGGCTTATCTTGAGGATACTGACCACACCGATGCACGCGAGTTCGAACAGGCCGTCCGTGAGGACAAGTCGAGGACTGTGAAGAAAGAGTCGAACTACACAGTCAGCTTTGTGCAACAAGTTTTGGCCTGCACAAAGCGTGAATTCTGGCTCCTACTCGGAGACATGACTACGCTCTACACCAAACTGTTTATCATCATTAGCAACGGTCTTATTGTCGGCTCTCTGTTTTACGGGCAGCCTCTCACCACTGAAGGTGCCTTCTCACGCGGCGGCTCCCTGTTCTTCTCAATCTTGTTCTTGGGCTGGCTGCAACTCAGTGAGCTGATGAAAGCTGTTAGCGGTCGAGCGGTAGTCGCCCGCCACAAGGACTATGCCTTCTACAGCCCATCAGCCGTAAGTGTGGCCAGGATTGTGGCCGACTTCCCAATTGTCCTCATACAGGTGGTTATATTTACACTCATTATGTATTTCATGACGGGCCTGGATGTTGTTGCTTCCAAGTACTGGATCTACCTCCTCTTCGTCTACACAACCACTCTCTGTATCACTTCCCTCTATCGGATGTTTGCCAGTCTATCTCCAACCATAGATGACGCCGTTCGGTTCTCCGGCATCGCACTCAATCTCCTCATCATATACACTGGCTATGTGATACCTCGCACACAGCTGCTGTCGGATTACATATGGTTCGGCTGGCTCTACTGGGTCAATCCAATTGCCTACAGCTTCGAAGCTGTAATGGCGAATGAATTCTCCGACCGCACCATGGAGTGTGGGCCAAGCCAGCTCGTACCCCAAGGCCCGGGAATCGATCCCGAATTCCAAGGCTGCAGCATCAGCGGCGCCCAGGTCAACTCCAATTCTGTGAGCGGCGCATCTTATCTACAGACGACATACAACTACACGCGTGCCGACCTCTGGCGCAACTTTGGCGTGATCATTGCGTTCGCCGTCCTATACATCCTCGTCACCATCGTAGCCACGGAGGTATTTTCTTTTACCTCCGGTGGCGGCGGTGCATTGGTTTTCAAGAGGACCAAGAAAGCAAAGCATGCTCTGGAGAAGCAGCAGGGCGCGACAGCAAAAGTCGATGTGGAGAAGGGGCCCGCTGGAGGACCCTCGGAGGACTCGCGAGGGAACGGCAGTACCACTGCCACCGAAGAGAACGAGGCGCTCGCGTCTATTTCCAAGAGCGAGAGCATCTTCACATGGCAGGACGTCGAATACACAGTGCCATATCAAGGTGGCGAACGAAAGCTTCTGAACAAGGTCAGTGGCTATGCTAAACCGGGTCTTCTTATTGCCTTGGTCGGAGCCTCAGGCGCCGGCAAGACCACTCTTTTGAACACGCTTGCCCAGCGGCAGCGCATGGGTGTCGTCTCCGGAGACATGCTGGTTGACGGGAGCGCCCTGGGTATCGAGTTCCAGCGCGGCACTGGTTTCTGCGAGCAGATGGACCTGCATGATGAGACAGCCACAATCCGGGAGGCACTCGAGTTCTCGGCCATACTACGCCAGGATCGGAACATCCCCCTCCAAGAAAAGATCGCCTACGTGGATAAGATCATCGACATGCTTGAGCTTGGAGACATCCAAGATGCCATCGTCAGCAGTCTCGGCGTGGAGCAGAAGAAGCGACTCACCATCGGCGTCGAGCTCGCCGCAAAGCCACAGCTGCTCCTCTTCCTCGATGAGCCGACCTCCGGCCTCGACAGCCAGAGCGCATGGAGCATTGTGCGCTTCCTTAAAAAACTGTCCCAAGCCGGCCAAGCAGTCCTGTGCACGATCCACCAGCCATCGTCCCAGCTCATTCAGCAGTTCGACATGATCCTGGCACTCAACCCGGGCGGTAACACATTTTACTTTGGACCGGTCGGCGAGAACGGCAGTGCAGTGATCAAGTACTTTGCCGATCGCGGCATCCAGTGCCCGCCCCACAAGAACGTGGCCGAGTTCATCCTCGAGACGGCAGCCAAGAAGCCGAAGCGGGCGGATGGCACGCGCATCGACTGGAACGAGGAGTGGCGCACGAGCCAAGAGGCTCAGGACGTGCTGTCCGAGATCAACAGCCTCAAGCTTACCAGGAGCAAGTCGGCCGGTGCGCATAAGAAGAAGGAGGACGAGACCGAGTTTGCCGCGCCGGTTTGGACGCAGACGACGATGCTGACGAAACGCTTGTTCACGCAGTACTGGCGGGACTCGTCGTATCTGTACGGGAAGCTCTTCGTGGCGGTCATCGTCGGGATCTTCAACGGCTTCACCTTCTACCAGCTGGGCAACACGGTCCAGGACATGCAGAATCGTATGTTCTCGGTGTTCCTGATCATCACCATTCCTCCGACGGTGGTGAACACCGTCGTCCCAAAGTTCTTCCAGAACATGGCCCTCTGGCAGGCCCGCGAGCACCCGTCCCGCATCTACGGATGGTTCGCCTTCACCACCGCCCAGGTCGTCGCCGAGGTCCCTATCGCCATAGTCTGCTCCGTCCTATACTTCCTTCTTTGGTACTTCCCAGCTGGATTACCCACCGACTCTTCGACGGCCGGCTACTCGTTCCTCATGACGATGCTGTTCTGGCTGTTCATGAGCAGCTGGGGCCAGTGGATCTGCGCCTTCGCGCCAAGTTTCACAGTCATCGCGAACGTGCTTCCATTCTTTTTCGTGATGGTCTCACTCTTCAACGGTGTTGTGCGTCCCTACTCCATGCTTCCCGTCTTCTGGCGGTATTGGATGTACTACATCAACCCCTCGACATGGTGGATCGGTGGCGTGCTGTCGGCGACGCTGCACAATATTCCCATTGAGTGCGCCACATCCGAGACGGCCCGCTTCGATGTCCCCGCCGGCCAGACGTGCGAGTCGTACGCTGGCTCTTTCGCCGGCGCCGCGGGTGGGTATCTTCTGAATCCTGACGCCACAGCGGACTGCCAATACTGTTCACTGAGGACTGGGGACCAGTACTTGTCCCAGCTAAATGTGGAGGCAGGAGACAAGTGGAGGGACTTTGGCATCTTTTTGGCGTTTGTGATTAGCAACTGGGCATTGGTCTATTTCTTCATCTATACTGTGAGGATCCGAGGTTGGAGTTTCGGGTTTGGACGATTGTTTGGCGTCCTTGGTAAGGGCGTTGATCGTGTGAAGGGTTTGTTCCAGCGGAAGTCAAGGAATTAGGTGACGAAGTGTAGGAAAGGATAGACTGAAAGCTTATAGAATTACTGAGGACTTGATTGGAGCCTTGAAAATTCGGAAAATACTCGGAATAAATATGACTTTCTCCAGTATATGGCCATCGATCGTGACCCGACATCCGCAGCGTCCTGGCTGGGGGCTATGAAGTCAAGTGAACGCGGATTGGCCAGCTCGAATTCTCTAATTAGGATTGGCTAGATTGGATGTAACTCTTGAAATATTTAGCCGATAGCGCCAGGTGACGTTGAATTAAGGTTTAAGGAAGGTGTCATGGCTGACAAGGCAGGAACGTAGGGCATGGATGGCAGATATGATGACAGCATGTATTCGCCGGGCGTCAGCAACACGTACTCCCAAGATAGATTTGTTGCAGTTACGGAACAAGAATACAATAATCCAGCTCCATACAGTGCATTCATCTAGAGAGTGTATTGGTACGCAGGATGGCATTGCCATCGCTCGCCCAGTGCCTTTGTCCGGGCACCCTCACGAGTGCCTTCTGCCACCACGTCCGCATCTCCCCCCTTGCGGAGCTGGCTATTGCGCCACCTCAGATAGAAGTGAAGAGACGTAGCAAGCAGGATGCACAGGGCTGAGAAAGCCACATTGATGATATTGGCCTGCCAGTACTGTGGGGCCTGCGTCTTTGGGTAGAAATAGCTGGCGTATATCGAGGCAAAGTTGGAGCCAGCATTAATCACAGCGTAAGATACCGCTCGTTTGGTTGCTGGCCGAGGAAGAGTTGTCGAGACCCAGGAAAGAATGCAGCCGAAGGATCCGTAGACGCTCATCATCATGAACGTTGCTGTATAGCGAGCGGCCACGTTGAGCGTTGTTGCGGAAATGATGAAGCCAACACTGCAAAAGATCTGCGGCCAAACGATGTGTAGCCATCGTTCGCGGTGTTTGTCACTATGCCAGGAGTTGGTTATTCCAAGGATGGCCGCGAATACATATGGTGGTGACGATAAGAGGAGGGTTTCGCGCTGGCTGTAGCCCAGAGTGGCAACAATGGTTGGGAAGAAGTTGGTGAAAGAGGCAGCCGTATTGAGGCCAAGCTGCATCAGCCATAGCATGTACAGCGCTGGATCAGTGAAGGTCATCTTGAGGCCCTGCCATGCTGATGCCTCACTGCGGTCATCTTCTTCGACTGCCTCTTCGGTGATTCGTAGAATAGCCAGCTTTCTCTCTTCATCAGAGAGCCATTTTGTCGTAGCCGGATAATCAGGGAGCACTAGGTATGTTACGAAGGCAACGGGGATAGGAATGACACCTTCAATAATGACTGTAGCAATTATATCAGTGCCAAAATTCCGGGTATATCACGGTGAGACTTACAGAGCCATCTCCAATCTGGTAAGCCGAGCTTGCCGTCCATCCCGCCCATAATAGCACTGCCCAGCAAGCCTCCAAAAGCGCCAGCCATTTGGCCTGCAGCGTATAGAACTGAAATCCGCATAGCCAACTCTCTCTTGGTATACCATGAACTGAACAGGTAGAGCGCACCAGCTGTCTATGATTCAGTGCGGGAACACACTGGTTTCGGACGGACATTAGGACTCACGGAAGAATGGGGCTTCGACAAATCCTAGAAGGAATCGAAGGATAACCGCCCCAGTGAAATTGTGAACCGCGCCGGTTGAGGCGCTGACAACAGCCCAACAACACATGACAGCAGGGAGGAAAACGCTTGGTCGCATCTTGTTCAGGATCATGTTCGTCGGAACTTGTGTAAGAATATAGCCCACAAAGAAAACACTTATTATCGTGTTGTATTGTGTGCCGACTAGGCCAAGGTCCTTTTCAAAATTGCCTAACCTTGCCGTTGCGATCCGGACCAAAAACGGATAGAGTGAGTAAGTGGTACGGCCAAGTCACCAAGAGAATTGAAACGCACGTTGTTACGATCCAAATAATTCAGCACATGTGCTCAAAACTGTCAGTACTTGACATATTCCACATGGTTGAAGTTTGGTAAGACGTATAGAGGACCATCATCAAGGGCATCCTGGATCAATGTCAATAGTTGAACTCAGACTCTGGCGTGAGTATGACTTCCATTCGCGTATCAATCTTGCGTAATAGTCGTCGTTCCTTCAACGGCCGATCCTCAATGTCTACCAGGTCAGTTTGACCCGGCTTGATTGGATCGTCAAGCATTTCGACTTGGACGCCCTTTGTCGGGGCGTCGTTTTCCCTAGGAGGCATGTTTGCGAAAAGAACCGGAATGTGCTCGAGAGGACACAAGGCGAGAAGCAATTCACATCCTCCCAAACACTTCCGAGGAAAAGGTATGCACTTTCCTAGATATACCAAGCCCCAGTCCCATCGGTCAGGTCTGACTCCTGACATGCTGCCCCACAAGACTTGGGCTGCCCCAGCTCGCTCCCCTTCCCCGCAGTCGAGAGTGCGGAGAGAGTTGTGATAGTTGTGGGTCTGGGATAATTCGTGGGGAGACATTGTCATCTCTGGAGCCTGGTTCATCGGCAAGGAGAGGCAGACGAGCCGATCGGCTCGAGCCCATAGTAGTTATAAAAGGTCAAATATGCGTGCTGTAATAGTAGCAATACCGGTCCGGGGAGTAGCTTAGGAATGGTGGAAGCCAAGGACACAGTTGTGGCTGGAGTTGGCCATTAAAGCTTCAAACACAGTAGCCGCGGGCAAGAAGCACTACAAAGGCTGTCGGGTCACCAGATTCAGTCCTCAGTACTGCATATGAAGGGTTATCTTGTCATTAGACACTGAATTTCAAGTGTATCGTGTTGGTTGGTCTACAGATTTAGTGAATGGAAACGGGCCTGGGGGCAGGGTCCAATGCACAGAGCTTCAGACATGCTTGGATAGTCACAGTTTCACTGCACTTCGTCTGGTCTAGGAATTGGTATTTTTGTATTTGATGTGGAGGCTGTGAACAAGACCATTCTATGGAGCTTACCCAAGGCCTCTGTCGAGCTGCCAAGAAGTCCACCCTGGTCTTTGGGAGGTGGCATCCACTCGTCGTCGTCACTTGCCATTGACTAACAGGCCATAGACCTGGAATCCTGCATCCGATCGCGAGTACAAGTATCCTTGGAAACTGGTCCGCATGCACAGCATCATGCGCGTCGGATCTGTTCTGTAAGCACCAGCAGATCCCCTCTTGAGCAAGTGCGTCGTCGGGTAAGCCCTGGTTACTCCAGCAATTACCCCAAAATGAGGAGATCGGAGAAGTTTCCGATGACTCCAAGTCCGTAAGAAGATATGCCGAGCAGCGTACATCTTCTATGCGAGATCCGGTGTCGCTGATCGAAACAAGAATCACTTCACTATCTTGCAGTTCGCTTCAACTTCTTGTTCATCCTAGAAGATATCCGTCTTTTTCTGCTTGAATATTCGAAGTCACCTTGTTTGGTCTCACACAACGACCCTCTGTTTCCAACGTCATCATGCCGAGCAGCGTCTTGCCAACAGTCCTCCATCTCGGAGATCCCATCTGCTACAATCCAGAGCTGTACAAGCAATTGGAGCAAATTGCAACAATTATTCGGCCAGAAGCTGATGAACGACAAAGAGAGCCCTTTCTGCAGGCATTAAAAGAGAAAAGATGGGGTGACTTCTCAGCCATGATTCGCCCATTCTGGAATTCTGGCGGTGAGATGGGCCGTTGGGATAGCGAGTTGATTTCGTCTTTGCCGGCTTCTGTCAAGCTCTTTGCATCGGCTGGTGCTGGGTATGACTGGGTGGACGTTGACATCCTGGCCAAATCTGGTAAGAAGAGACGCCAAAGTCTTGTGTTGTTGGTCCTGACTATTAACAAGACTTGCTACAGGTATTGTCTATTGCAATGGAGCCACCGCATCCTCCGAGGCAGTGGCTGATATGGCCGTGTACCACATCATATCGGTCTTCCGACTGATGCAATGGACGAGCACAGCGGGGCGCAGCGGTGATTCGGATCAATTCATGGACGCCCACCGGAACCAGAGCGAGACGGCGCACAATCCGAAAGGGCATACGCTTGGCATCATTGGGCTCGGCAACATTGGTTATCGCATAGCTCAGAAGGCACATGCGGCTTTTGACATGAAGATTGCATATGTCGACCCTATTCCCAAGTCGGCAGAAAAAGAAGCAGCCGTGGGCGCCACACGCTATCCGGACCTTGACGCGATGCTGGCCGTGTCAGATTGTGTGGTGATATCTGCTCCTGGCGGGGCAGAAGGCGGCAAAGCTCTGATAGACTCGGCGCGCCTCGCAAGAATGAAGAAGGGTTCACGTTTGGTGAATGTCGGCCGTGGTAACTTGGTGGATGGGGACGCCTTGGCGGATGCTCTGGAATCAGGACATCTTGTGGCAGCGGGCTTGGATGTGCATGAGAACGAGCCCCACGTCAACTCACGTCTGCTAGCTTTGCGAGACGTCAGCTTGACTTGTCATACAGCCGGTGGTGCTATTGAGACCCGTTCTGGATTTGAAGAGCTCGCAATAAGGAATTGCATACATGTCATCCTTGGGAAAGAGTTGTTGACGCCGGTGAACAAGCACTTGTTGGAAAAGGGGAACGCAGCTTGAAGTCGAATTTCCAAATTTGATTTCTGGCTGCTAATATAGCACTCATATTGTCTAATTTGGTTAATTTGTCTAAGTCTGTCATGTCGCATCAAATACTGCGAGATCTTCTCGGGTGTCCGCAACGCGGTCACGGTATCTCTTCCCTGACTTACAATGGGAAACCCCCCTACGAGACACCCTCCTATAGAACTCTTTCCTACAGGATACCCTCCTATATGACTCCTCCTTTAGGATTACCTCCAACGGACCTCGGGAACAATGTGCTATAGAGGAATACTTTACAGAAAGCGATCATATAGTTGGGCAGTAAACAGGCTATAGGACCTCCGCTTTGGAGAATTATTGTCCCACAATATTTGACGGCATGGCAGTAATGCGGTAATCTTATATGTGACTTCTCCATTCATTTCTACCTAAGTAATTTTTAGTCTATTCGACATACACTCGAAGTCGATTCCTCATTAACAGGTCTCATCAGAATAAACGAAGCTGGCTCATTCATGTGGTTTTACCTGAAGCCGACATGTGTGCCCTTAAAACAACATATAGCTATGAACTTCAGATTCTACTTCGTCCCGTTATTTGAACGGTCTAATGATACATCCCCTGGGAGTTTACCGGCCATACTGCTTCCTGAATTTCGCTGGTTCCAACGATGCCAACTCCATCTCCTCCCAATCCTTTGTAGCCCCACCAGAGGTGACCGCGGTCTCCCTTGCCCCAGTCATCAACAGCATCAATTATGGTTTGTAAATGACCGTATGTAGCTGGCTGCGGGCCACTCTGCTTCCGGAACACGAGACACGTAGCAAATACCGCCAGCAAAATAGCAACGCCAGCCAAGACGAACAGGGGGATCGGGTTGAAAACGATCTGCCCGGAAGATCGGGTCTCATGGATATCTCCGATATGGTAGCTGATGCCCTGGGCCCCGAAGAGCCACTGAGCAACTGGTTTAAGCACAAAGAGGAATATCCACGCAAGACTGGTCCGCGCGGACTTGACGGCGCCGTTGCCCAGCGGCGTGCCGCGCGGCTTGGATGCGGCGCGCCAGGATCTCTCGTCGCGGAAGACGTTGACGACCAGCTCTGCGCAGTGGAGCGTGAATGTGATGATGATCTGCATCGCAAGACCGAAGAGGAACACGAGGAAATGTGGCAGCAAGTTGTCCTTCGAGTGGATTCCGACGTCGAATCCTTCTGTGGCGATCGTCTGGTCACTCCCTGTGGGCGCTTCGTTAAAGAAGGAGAATGTTTTATTCTCCCAGGGGTGCATATCATGTATGGCAAGGGCGTACATAGCGCTGGCGAACACAATAACCAGGAAGGCGAACAAGAACGTCACGCAGACTATCTTGTATGTGGTGGGGCAGGTCTTGCGCATGGAGGGTTGCCGCTTCTTAGGGCGTTGTGGCTCGGATGGTAGGTCTTTGAATTCAACACCCATCATGCCGCGGCCTGGGTGGCGATCGGACAAGCCGTGGTGTAGACATGCCAGCGCTGTATTTAGAGGGGAGGCACTCCAGCTGAGTATCTTGCGCCCGACTGCTCCGTACAGGCAGTATGCAGAGATTGCCACTTGGCCAAGGAGGCCAATGCTGAGAAAGAAGAGTGCGACACCACCGAAAGTGATGGCGCCTCCTCGTTGCGAGACGGACTGCGATGCCCCTGTGTAGGAAATCACCAGCAACACCAGCGAAGTAAAGTTGATAGGCGCTCGGTTTGCAGGACATGATTTTGCACTGGTCAAGAGCCGCGGATTAGAGTTGAATCTGAGTCTCCCCTCGTGGAAGAGTGCCCATCGCAAGGACATATAATGTATGTCTGGTAAAAGGTTAGTCATCATGGGATATAGAAAGTTATCTCTGAAGGACATTGCTTACAGCTCAAAGAGTCAGTGCAAATGGCGACGAGCAAGTTGAAGAGGAGCGAGAGTGGAATCGCAATGGCTGATGGGAGTGCAACACTCCTGGCTTCACCAGTTGACATTTGTTGTTTGCACAGCACAACCGCTGCGACAAAAGTCGCAAAGCCGACCACACCGGACAAGTAGAGACCATAGGTACAATATTTCTTGGTCTTAATTGCTGGGTCAAATGGAGGTAGAACCGGCAGCACTGATGACGTGGGAATCTGCTTCTCCACTTGCAGTACGGTGTCTGAAAACTCCATGTCTGTGATCTGGTTGTCGACCCTCTTGAACGCCGACTTATTAGCAGCCAAATTGTAAATAAGTGAGTTAAATTGAAGGTTGAACGAGCATTGAGAGTGCGGGGAAGGGGGAGGAAGATGACGGGCTTTTTATTGACAGCGCTCGTACAGCAGCAAAGGATTGAACCCTCGTCGAATTGCGCTTCGATCCAACTGGGAATGGGATCTGGACTGCACATTTGCCTGTGGTAAATAACGCCTAGAATATTAGACAAAGCTATCAAATCTCGTTTCCTACACCAGACGAGGAATAAGGCTTGTCAAAGCCACTCAGACGATGCCTTCAGCCGATGAACTTGCGCGCATCAGGAGGGCATAGTGTGGTTGCGACGAGATGTGATGCGACACTACGCTACCGGCACTCTGGTACAGCAGTTAGCCCGGCGACAGTGAGTCTTTCAAACGGGCCAGGCCATGCGCACGAGACCTGTCAAAGTTGGTTTATGGCTTCGAAGACATCTAGGTCCGTTGACCGAATGGCTAGATCCACTAGACCAAATCATCTGCGGCTGAAAGACACATGTCAGGGCATGGCTCCAGAAACCAGACTTTATGACAAGTTCAGCCCTCTCTCCCTGCCAAGACACTGGCCAATGCTTAAGCAGAAAGCCACTATCAACGGTCTTCCGAGATAGTTGACTGAGATCCGGTCCGTGATCTCCTCACTCGGTTAGTCAATGGTGGTCGGGCCCACCGAGCCGCTGTTGGGGCCCCCGCAACGGCCGACGGCTTCAATGCAAAGACCGGTCTGTTCTTCGCGGACTAGCAGATGCCAGCAGAACTTTCCCATAGTGACACGGGAATAGGGGCACTGTTCTTATAGTTAGGTCCTCGTAGCTTGAAACTCGGATTGATATGTCACATATCGAGTCAAGGTGTACTTCTAGTCCTTAGAAAATGAAAATTTTATGCTGTCAAAAGGTTGGGTATAGAGACAAGACGTTCCTCAATACGTTAATCAAGGTAAAGTCGGCGCTACTTTCTATGTATGAAGAAAAGGTTTGAAGGATTGTAAGGCGTGGGTTCTGGTCCTCATGAAAATGGGCACACGGCCACACTAGAGGACTGGACTAGCCACCTTCGCACACGCACTCAAAGAAGGGGAAGAGGAACACGGACCCCTTGGTAATTACTCCAACGCTCCTTAGAACGGATCACATGGTGTGGTCAGAATTTAGGAGGGCGTGATGTAGCAAGCTGGAACACTGGAGGTGGGAACAGTACGACAGCCCCGGAGGCGGCAATGAAATCGCATGCACCTCGGAATCGTGGGGGAACTTCTTTTCTCTGCGACTGTGTGATGGATAGGTCTAAGCCCGAGGGAATACGGTCGACTCAAGACATTTGCGCCAGAAGGCTCTCTGTGCAAACATCAACACTATCCAACATTTCCGGCCTCCAGAGACCTGGCAACATCTAAACCCGGAATTCTACAATGATATTGGCTCTTTCCGAGTGTAGGGCGCCGCTACAAAGAGGCGCCTAGTCATAAAATATTTGTATCAGTGAAGCATTACCGGACATTTTGCATTGTCTCAGGTTGGTGTGTTAATACCGTGGACAAGCGATAGAACTCAAAAGAGGGCGAGATTTGACTAATGCAGGCTTCGTCATAACTTCAAGTAAGAAGTTGTGGATCACATGCATGATAGACGTTACAGTGGCTCTCGCATTCACGGTAGCCACTCGCAATATGGATTTGTGTCACATCGCTGATGGAGCCCTTGATGACTGCAGATGATCCTTTGGTGCCACTATGATAAACCATGTAAGCCTAGATGGAACCCCTCCTTACGACAGTGAGATCTCTAAAAGCGCCGCTGTCTGCGCGAATCATGAAGCAAGTGGCAGGACTGATTCCGTCCTACCTTTTTATTCCTAGCCAGTAGACCTTTAACTTTTTAAACTCTTGTTCTTGAATTCTGTCGCTTTGATAACAAAACGACGAAGAATGGCAGCTGCAGAAGGTCGACTCGGGTATAGCAAAGAACAACATGCCCACCAGACAGATGGCTACGGGCAATACATCAAGGTGCCTTTTGCTCAGCTCGAACATCAACTCCATGCCGCTGCGCTAGGTGATTGCACCGGCATCACGGTGCTTGACCTCGGTGGGGGTCAGGGCCTTCGGGCTCGTCAGGTCATCGAGCACGGCGCCACCGCTGTGGATGTTGTCGATAGTGAGATTTCTTCTAGGCCGTCAACGACCGCCTCTAGGAGATGCACTTCTAACTCAATCCGGTACAGTGTCCCCCGAGATGATGCAAGCTGGCCAGAAGATCGAGTCGTCGCTGGGTAGGAGTGAGGATGTGATACACTGGATCGAGGGCGACGCTTCCAAGCCGGAGAGTCTGGCGCCCCTGCCTCTGAGGTTCAAGGACGAAGGATACGACATGGTGATGGCGAACTGGCTGTTCGACCATGCTTCCAGCATGGATACCCTGGACGGCATGTTCCGGTCCGTGGTTGCGTACCTCAAGCCCGGAGGCCGTTTTGTCGGCACCCGGGTCATTCACGGCCACACCTCCCCGGCTGCGACGACCGGCAAGTACGGATACATCTACAAAGACTTTGAGGAGATTCCCAATGGCATGGCCTACCGCTACACCCTGTATGTTGATCCTCCGGTCTCATACGACGGGGCAAGCATGGAGGTGACCTACAACCCGACCCGGATCAGTGACTTCCACGCCAAGTACGGATTGGAGGACACGGAGCTGGTACCTTCGGACAGTGCAAGCTGTACCCGAGAGGACCCAGGGTACTGGAAGTTGTTTATCGATACTCCCAGTATGGCGGTCGTAAAAGCTAGGAAGAAGAAGGAGTGAGAGATAAGATGACGCGTATTGTTCGTCGCGAGCGCGTTCCAACAGGTGGCGCGAACAAGGATCCGAAGGTTACACTGTCTCTCATGTGCCACTGCCCATCTTTCTCGTCATGGGCGCGGCGTGAATGAATATAACAGCTTTTGAGTTTACCCTAAGGGTACATTGACTTCAGATCGTTAGACGCGGCGTGAAAAGCTCCCTGAGATGTCATCGCCGCCACGTTTTGTCCTTTTCACGATCCGCGACCCTAACCCAACAATGCCGGAATTTCCGAAGATCTGAGCAGGGTCTTGGCGTTTGCGGGGTACGGAGGTATGTTGTGATTTTCCGATTCTGGGTCTGTATGTGCCGGGAATTGTTGCCGCAACGACACGTGGAGTACTCCGTACATTGGGTCTCTGCGTCAAATCGTGCCACTTTTATATACCTACCCTCAATCAGATCCAGGAGAGCTTTGCCTGCACACGCGTTTACGTTGAGTCGAGGCGTCACAATCGACACTGCCAAGCGGTGCCAAAAGTAGGCTCCGAGGCTCGGCCCAGTTCGGACTTACGTATCACGGGCGCTGTCGGAACTTCCGCGGTGACGTTGTCGAAGGGGACAAGAAGACGTCCAGACTTATATCTTTCACACAAGTACTGTTCGAATATTTGAGTGTGAGAGGCAAATATATCCCAACACTGTCTTGCGGCTCGGAACAAAGCCCATCTGAACCCCAGCGATCATGTCTTCTGAGGCAGCCAAGGCCCAACATGGCAGCGAGTACCGCCAGTTCCTACCCGATCTGAGTATCCCCAGATTTACGACCATGCAAAAGCAAGATGCTCACGTATACGCAAAAGAATTCATAGAGGGCGGAAATCCTCCGTGGCTGCATAATCTGTACTTGCATTGGCTGAAGCTGCTCAAAGACCCCTTCAAGGGCGTCACTTCCGACGGTATGCCATGTGCCCGACCTGCGTCATGCGAATTCACCAACATCTGTGGAAACTAACTCTACGTAGGAAGTGTGAAATCAGGCCTTTTCAAGCTTCAAGACGAAGGAGTGCCAATCGACGACATAGTAGCCGCGACGAACGCCGTCCTCGATTTGCTAGACGCAGAGCAGACCAAGCGCGTCAAGTACCACGTGGACGCCCCGGAATGGAGGACATGGAGCAACCCCGAGTTTCTGCTCAGTCACAAAGGTGTTCGACTCGACGAGATAAGCTCCGAGCTGAGAGACAAGATCTTGCTTGTCCTGAAGGCGACGCTATCGCCCGAGGGATATCAGAAGGCATTGGGAGCAACGCGCGTGAATGGCTTCCTCGGGGATCTTGTCAAATCACCTGCCGTGATGAATGAGTTCAGCTACAACTTCTGCCTCTTCGGCGAGCCATCGACAACGCGGCCATGGGGCTATTCCTTCTATGGCCACCACTTGTGCCTGAACATCTTCTTTTACAAGTCGCAGATCGTCGTATCCCCATGGTTCACAGGTGCCGAACCAAACCTGATCGATGAAGGAAAGTACAAAGGGACACGAATTCTTGAGGAAGAGGAAAAGTTGGGTCTGCAACTCATGCAGAGCCTTCCCGCGGATAAGCAGTCCAAGGCCCAGACGTACAAATTGCTGAGAGATCCAGCTATGCCCTACGGCCGATGGAACCACGACGACCAGCGCCATCTCTGTGGTGCCTACCGGGATAACCGAATAGTGCCTTACGAAGGTATCCTGGTCTCAGAGATGACAGCAGACCAGCAAGAGCTCGTGCTAGGAATCTTCAACCAGTATCTGCTCTACCTGCCCGCGGGGGCCAAGAAGGCCCGCCTGGATACCATCAAATCCTGGTTCCACGAGACATACTTCAGCTGGATTGGGTCGTTCGGCGACACGGATCCGTTCTACTACAGAATCCAGAGTCCCGTCATAATCGTGGAGTTCGATCACCACTCCGGCGTGTTTTTGACGAACAACGAGCCGGCGAAGTTCCACATCCACACGTTGTTGAGGACGCCGAATGCGGGTGATTACGGCATGGCGCTACGGCCTTTGATTCCCAGTAACGAGGAGCCCTTTGTTTGGGATGGTGAGAGGGATTGAGACGACACGGGATCTTAGGCCATCAGAACGGCTCAATCGTGACACATGGGGTGTGACAATTTTGCTGCGCCGCAAATTGTATGACATGTAATTACTAGGGAACCATAGAGACAACGAACATAACCCGACTATAGCCCATTGGGGTTGGTAATTTCACTGCCGCTCTCGAGTCTGCTCACTTATCCTTGTGAATTGTCGAGTTATAGAGAACGCCGAAGGATTCTGATCTCGCAAGATACGAATTGGGTGACTAAATTGCGAAAAGAGGGCTTAGAATTAAATTACCTTGTGACCTCATTCAAGGTGGAGTCAGTATAGCAGTCATTATTCCTCCCTATTATTCCTCCCTATTGCTAGTCTCTGAGAATGGATCTTTAGTCCATATGGTATGGAGCATGTAAGCACAGAGCAAGATGCCAAGCCAAATGCAACACGACACGGAAACACTATTGATCTTGGTCAGTACTTGCCAATAATAAAGATATTACTAAGTGCTCGAGTGGCGTAGCATAGGTACTTTGATCGGGCCGGCGCGGCATGGGAACAAACGCCGATATCGACATAGCAAAGAATATCGCTTCGAGAAGGATTCTAAACGGGGATAGCTCCAACTGAGCTCGTGACGGCTTCCATGATTGACGCCTTTGTTAATTTGGGCTACCATGGGCGCTGTTCATACACAGAGCGATTGGGAGCTCGATGGGGCCGCCCTGGGGCCCGCGCTGTCCTTGATGCCATCTATTCGCGACGATGCCCCGCTCAATACCATAGCATGGAGGGTTCCCACGGCATGAGACTGAGGCCATTTCTCCAGGCAAGACCTTGTTACTCTGTCATTGGCATTGTTTACTTTGTTTCAACGCTGGGTCTTTGACCGTTTACCACTGTGTCAGGGATCGTACGCCTTCGAGGAGTATACGGATTGAGAACGAGACCTCCCAGTGGTCTGTGAACAGCCGACAAAGCCTCAGAGGGTGAAAGTAAATTCATGACAAAAGATACAAAACTGTTCTAAACCGCCCGGTATCGGCAGCGTTTGTCTAACTGTACTATTTTTGGCTTCAATGTGTTGTTGGCCCTCGCTGACAATACCTTGTGAAAGCCGCGGTGATAAGCCATTACTAAAACAATGTGTACTTTGTTGTTTGAGAACAGAACTTGATGCCAAGCTGTAAACACAATATAGTATTTGAAGTCGGTTGGTCGCCATGCCTTGGAATGAATAGCACTCGATTCATCATCGCAACAATCGCAACTGTAAAGCCCTATACTTCTATAACAACCAGTTTGTAGAAAAAGTGGGGTTTTCAGTGAACATGAGTGCAAGCAACTCGTCCAAGGGCAGGTCCCCTTCTATGCTGTCCAGCGTTCGAAGGAGGGTCGCTGCTTCATGGCATCCGGTGGCGGCAACTGGCAGGTCCAGTCTCCAGGAGTCAACGGACATTGTGGAAGAGGAGCTCGCGCACGTTGACGACCCCGAGGAGCCTTCCACCGTCCTTACGAGGCTGGCATCTGAACTTCCTAATCCGCTTGCGGATTTAGAGTCCCTCCTCCCCGTTCGGCACGATTTTGACGATGAGACTGGCTTTATTGCACTATGTAACGATCTCTTGGTCTTGAACTCTCAGGAGCATCGTGATCCTACTCGCCGTACTATCAAGATCCCAGGCACTACCGGCGTCTTCATTAGCCCCAACCAGTTCTATCACGCATGGCATCTTCTCTCGCAGCGTGGAAGAGACCTTAGTGGGGGAATTCTGGCCGATGAGGCTGGAACCGGCAAGACCTACGTCTATTTCACAGCCGCACTGCTCCGTGCACTAGCATGGGAGTCCAAGAGGGCTGTGCAGCTATACTGGAACGGCAAGGGGAAGAAGAAGGTAGGCAAACACGCTGAGCACCATCTTCCTGAAGGTGCCAATGGGAGAAGTTGCCCCAGCCAGAAGAAAGGGGGCATAGTGTGTTACTGCGTTCCGGGCTCACTTACCAGGTCCATCTGCGACCACACGCCTAGCGGAGTCAGCGCGCTCTACGTAGCTACCGAGACCTGGCCAGATATTCTGAACATGGTTCAGACAGCCGGTCTGAACCCTTCGATGTACCAGCTGTCTCTCGTCCACAACAATGCTCCCACGCGCTTTACACGCCCCTTGGGGCCATTGGTCCAGACGCTGTCTCATGGGGCTCAAACTGATCTTAAGAGCTTCTCCCCGGCATCGTACATTTTCATCACAACGTTGGAATCTCCAAGGCTCAGGAACATCTTCGCCGAGAAAGTCCTGATGGCCGGTTTCGTGTGCATCGATGAAGCTCACCAGATACTCCGCGCAAAGGACTCACTCACGTTTCGCATGGCTGAGGAGTTCTCCCAGTATGGGGCAGATATCTGGTTTGTTACCGCAACTCCTTTTAGTGGCTGCACGCTTGAAGATTGGGTAGCCCCTATGAAGTGCGTAGCTCCCAGACGAGCAGCATCTACGCAGAGATTAGCAACAGCCCTGTATATAGCTAGAGCTTCTGGCGATGAGGCTGACATTCTATCCTTTCAGGCCCAATTTAGTACCATCTTCGCCAAGGACCTTGTTGTGAGGCATTTCGGAACTTCGAAGTTTCTCGGACAGTCTATCTCAGATGTCCAAGACATCGCTCCGAGGGTTATTTCCCGAAGGACACCACTCCAGCACAGGACCGCTGTTCAAGAGCTCGCTAGTCAGATCGCTTGGAAGGACCCCGAACTAAGTGATCCGATTCAGCGCGGTCTGCTGTA
Organism: Diaporthe longicolla; assembly: GCA_000800745.1. NCBI lineage: Eukaryota > Fungi > Ascomycota > Sordariomycetes > Diaporthales > Diaporthaceae > Diaporthe > Diaporthe longicolla. The sequence continues at coordinate 65,718 of JUJX01000045.1, forward strand.
CCTGGTCTCGCTCTTTCCGGCTGCTGCAGAGCTGATTCTCGAAGACCCGATCACCTTCGACACCGCATCGATTCGTGATCTGATCAGGCAGACCAAGAACAGGCTGCGTATTGAGGAGTCGGAGCCCCTAAGAAGGCTCGCTGACCGCATCGTGAGAAACAGCCCGAAGCTCGACTGCATCTTGGAGGAGATAAACCGGATGGGTCAAGACAAGCAAGAGCGCCTCAGGATCGACAACCAAGCCGCGCCCAAATTCGGCGCTGGCGAAGACCTCAAGATGAAGAAGATGGTGATCATTACACCAACAGCTGCGAGTGCTGTCTTCCTTTACCTTGCTCTCATTCGAGTCCGGCCTGATGTGGCTTTGATCCACAACTGGGTCTCGGCTCAAGAGAAGGAGCAAGTTGTCAACAACTTCAGGAGCCTGAGCGCTGCCAAGCTGGTGAAGCACAACCGCATCCTCATCGCACCCTTCGCCGCCATCGGTACGGGGGCTAACCTCCAAGTCGCTTCGTACCAGATCCTGACCTCGCCGCTCCCGGACAGGACAAGTCAAGTCCAAGCGTTTGCGAGGACAAACCGCTCTGGGCAGCGGCTCCGTCCTCTTTCGCACAAGATCCTTGTTCTAGAAGACAGCCCTGTGGACAGGATGGTGCTCGCGTCTCACGCCACGGTCGACATCGAGAGCAATCCTTTCAACATCAGCGAGCCTCTTCGAATCGCTGGTCACAGTGAGATGAGCAGCGTCAGCAGCCTCAGCAACCCTGACAGCCCTACTGGCCCCGTTGAGGATCAGATGTCATCGACCCACGGGTCAACTCTGGGCGTGGATGAGGCCGTGGCCTTCCAGAGCTCTCTTCCCTTCGTCCCGCGTCCGCCTACTCGAGACAACAGCCAGGACATGGACGGAGACAGTGAGACCACGCTGTCGTCATCGGAAGCAGACGAGGCTTTGCTGCTCCAGAACGCTTCGTTCTGGGCTCCCGCTTCGAACTCCGAGCACGTTGTCCAGTCAACCGCGGATGCACGACGACAGAGCGGCCTCTTCACTGACTATTCGTCGAGTGATGATTCGTCTCCTTCTACCAATGGTCGACAAGAAGAGGTGGGGAGGTCCATGTCCGCTATGATCGAGAGCGATCGCTCCCTTGGCACAGACTGGCAGCCCACTCACGCGCTTTCGCCGCCGCCCGCGTCCATGCATATGTACCAACATCGGCCGCTGCCGTCGCTGCCGACTCGCACACGATCGGTTGGCCGGGACGATAGCCCTACCCTCCGCGGCCTCAGCCTTTTCCCTCCCCCGCCTTCAGGCCCTCCCGCCCGCGTTGACGTGGGACCAAGTCTGGCCTCGCGGCCAGACCCGTTTGAGTCCACGGCCGAGGGAAGCAGGGCCTCGGATAGTCACGTCGACAGCAATCGTGTCGACGTCGTCGCCCTCCGATCTTTCGACGAGTTTGAGTGGATCGAACGCCCCTTGACCCCCTACCCGGAGGAGTGGCTTGAGCAGCAAAATGGCAATGGCCATCCGGGGCAGGGTCAAGGAAATACGGAGTCTGATGTCGACCACCTCATACAGATGGCGAGGGAGTCGTCGGCCGGCTTCCGGGAGGAACAACGACTCGAGTCCTACCGTCAACGAACCAATGACGATTGGGCTCGGCTCGAGGAAGAGGCGCAGGAAAGGGAGAAGGCTCACGAAGAAGAAAGATTTCGTGAACTAGCCCACCAGAGAGTTGAGCAACAGATGGCCTTGCAGAGGGAACTCCAGGAGCTCCAGGAAGAGAGGAGCTATCTGGAGCAGCAGCTGAGAGACCGCAGACGCGGCCAAGCAAGGCATCGCCTCGACCGCAGAGGGCGCTAAGAGGCTGGACTGAAGGGGAGGCTGTGAGAAACCATCATGAGGCCTTCCAAGAACCCTGACTTGAGTATCATCGCAGGTAAGTGCTAACGACGCAGCAATGTCAGCGCCATAGCGAGGCGGCACAGCGGTATCGCGGGTGTGCTGCAAATTTATGCAGACACGTAAATCTTACACATTGTATGAAGTGTAGGTAAGTAATTAATATTTAGTATCACTTTTTGGAAAATTCGGCATGGTGTTCCCATACATATCATATTGTGCATTGTGTGCTGAGTTTTGTGCGCACCATGTTTTCCTCATTTTGTCTTGTGGAGGTAATTACTGATCAGAGCTACTCGAAACATATTTGCCACTCGTAGCAATCTCTTACTGGCTTATCCATTGCTTCGCGAGAAGGCAGATCATTCGCCTTTGAACCACCAGAAAGATATAGAGGGAAGCCGTGCCCCATCGCCATCCAACAACACGAGTCGGACGTCTGATATGCGAATCAAACCTTATAGCTAAGAAGAGTAACTGTGCCACCTTGAAACGCTCGAGATATGCTATGCACAGGCGATCTTTGCGGACGTGCACGCTCGTTCCATCCATCTCGATAAGCGAAAAACTTCCGCTGCTGATCCAGTCAGGTTACAAACCATCTTCCTTCTACCAGAGCGAGATATAGCGAGAAATGTTTACTATTCCTCAGTAGATCTAGAGCTGAATACATTCGAGGCAGGACATCCATATAGACTTCGAGTGGTCAAGTCTGAGAAACAAGCAGGCGCCATCCCGGTTGACACCTATGACAGACTGTCTCAGCCTGGTAGTAACTTGATGTCGTGCTCGTCACTGTGTCGTGGCAGGCTAGAGCGGTCCAGAGCGACGAATGTCCAAAAAATTAAAAATTCCTTAGATCTACCCTACTATTTACTAACCTAGCCCCCCCTTCTTCCCCTAACCTTTCCTCTTCCCCTACCCTCCCCC
>JUJX01000045.1:68639-198129 GCA_000800745.1 Diaporthe longicolla
CCCCCCCCTTTTTTTTCTTCCCCCCCTCTTCCCCTAACCCTTCTTTCTCCCCTACCCTCCCCCTTCTTTTTTTTTAAAAAAAAATTAAAAAATAAAAAAAAATTTAAAAAATAAAAATTAAATAATAAAGGGGGGGAGAGGGGGGTATAAAAAAAGAGTAGTAGGGTATATATAATAATAATTTAATTTTTTAGACATTTACCGCTCCGGACCCCCCTAGCAGGCGGGAAGCTATGCATGAATCGCAATGAGATAGTAAAGCCTTCAATAGCATCGTGCATTGAATGTCAATCGCTTGATCCTTTGTAAATTCACTTTACAGTTTTCTTCCCACTACCAATATAGTTCAATATTCAATATAGTTCAATATTCCTACAAAGTTGCAGCAAAATGTTATTCATAGTTCGCACTTCAGTGTGGCACGTCTGCCTGCCGTAGCGCACTTCTTGTTCACCAAGAAAAGGCCGACCTATCCGCGCTGTCTCGACCATCGTGATTGCTGTCTAATGTCCCTAGCCAAACCTGAAGCAAGTACCTGTGGCGTAATTAAGGTATGTGGCGGTGCTGAAATGTGGAGACTGCATTGCACCAGCTTTCAGGTCAGATTTGCATCAATCCAGCCGAGAAGTCATTTCGTGACACCAGTATCATCCACATCCAACAACAGTATATCAGGCAATAGGTGATGGTGTAGAAAGTGTCGCCTGTACTCATCAGATGGTCAAGCTTCGGGGAAAGGAGACGCGGCGTTTGTCCGGAGCCGAGTGCCAAGATCATGCCACTCCACGGTGAATATGGCCTGATGCTGGCCTGCCTGAACGTTACACCATCACGACGTGTGCTGACTGCCGTTGTCGTATAAAACACGCGCAGAAAACATGCTCCCTTCCAACCCTGCACCAGCCCAACAGCCATGGATGCTGGCATGACGAGACGTCAAATATTGTTTGTCGCTTTTCTAACCGCACTTACCGTTTTTATTTACCACAGGCATTACTACTCTGCTGCAGAACAAGGAGCAACGTCGCCTAGCGAAGCCATGCCACCCAAACCCCAATCCCCCACTGTGATAGTCGTCGGTGCCGGCCTAGCCGGTCTCTCGGCCTCGTATTCTGCTCTCAGGGCCGGCGCAGCAGTCCGACTCCTTGAGCGTGCCGAGAAACCGGGCGGCAACAGCATCAAGGCGTCATCCGGGATCAACGGGGCACCAACACGGTTCCAAAAGGGACCCGACACCTCCTTCCACAGCGACACGGTGCGGTCCGCAGGCGCAAGGCTTGCAAAGGCAGACGAGGCCGCTGTGAACTTCAGACGGAGGGAGCGCGAGTCCCTCATCTCGCGGCTGACCGGCTCCTCTGCCCAGGCGGTGGAGTTCCTGGTGGACGAGATAGGTGTGGACCTGAGCGTGGTCGCGCAGCTGGGCGGCCACAGCTTCCCTCGCACGCACAGGGGAGGAGGCAAACTCCCGTCCGGGGCGGCGATTATCACTGGGCTGCTGGACAAGCTGAAACAGGACCCGAACTTCCAACTTCAGACGGGATGTGAGGTCAGCAAGATATTGACGCTTCCTGAGGATAAGGGTACCGTCACCGGCGTGCAGTACACCCAGGAGGGCTCGCCACACACGCTGGAGGGTGCTGTGGTCTTCACGACGGGAGGCTTCGCTGGTGACACCTGGGGACTGCTGAAGAAATACCGGCCTGATCTTGCCGGTCTGCCGTCGACGAATGACAATAGGCCTGGGACACACAATATCCTCACAGACCTGGGTGCTCATCTAGTGGACATGGACAGCGTCCAGATCCATCCGACGGGTTTCATCCTTCCCTCAGATCCTCAGGCAAGAGTCAAGTTCCTCGCGGCCGAGATGCTCAGAGGCGAGGGGGGTATTTTGCTGCACAACGGGAAACGCTTCGTCAACGAGATGGACACAAGAGAACATGTCAGCCGCGTTATCATGAGCCTGCCCTCTGAGGCACCAACCCAGGAGGGTCCCGACTCATTAACCCAATGGGACGTTGAGCTCCTGCTCGACCCAGGCGCGTGCGAGGCGGCTGCGTCACACATTGGGTTCTACACGTGGAAGGGTCTGATGTCGAAGAAGAAAGTCAAGGAATTGGATGAGACAACGCGACAAACGATCCGCGAGTACTCACAGGTTGCAACTGGTAAGGCAGAAGACAAATTTGGCCGGGCCACATTTGGGTCCTGGAAGCTGACAGGAACCGACGCGGACGACGAGCAGGAGGTCTGCGTCGGGCGGGTGACACCTATCACGCACTTCACCATGGGAGGCGCGGCTATCAACGAGAACAGCCAGATACTCGTCTCTGACGGGGCCCGGTCGGACTTAAAGCCCGTCCAAGGTTTGTGGGCTGCCGGCGAGATCACCGGAGGTCTTCATGGGGACAACCGGCTGGGCGGGTCATCGCTGCTCGAGTGTGTAGTCTTCGGACGAGCAGCAGGCCAAGGAGCGGCTGAATACGCCAGGCCGACAGCGGTCTAGATCCTTTTCTCTTTACACGGTAGCATTCCGAACAGCATTGGGAGGCAAATTCTAACCAGACTTCGCCTATATGGCAACGAAGGATGCGAAGTAAAGATGTCCTGCATCGAAACATGTTTTGAAGCCCTGAAACACTACCACGTTGCCCGCGACGCCTTCGTAGCAATGCGTAGGATTCCGGGCTCGAGATTCGGTCGTTCGCTAGTGTACCATAAGTCCGCCAACCATATCGCAAAAGCAAAAAGGTTAAATTGACTGCAACGTCGCTATCTATATTGAGACAGCTGATGCCAAGACTGAATTGCGATCTTCATACCCTGCGGCACAAGAGAACTTGTTGGATCTATTTTCGTCGATGCACATATGCGCATTCAAGCTTGTGTCATTTGATTCTGTGAATCGTCGATTCCCAGGAGGTCGACGTCCTTTCGATCGATCATTTGTTTTCCTGGAGTCTTGAGGGATATATGCGAAGGACGCACACCCGGGCTTGAATCATTCCCATGAGCTTGTGATGAAGCCTTGGTTGGTGTTATTTTCCGACGGAAAAGATGGACGAGTTTCATAGCAGCGTGCCGAGGTTGCTACCCAAGTTATGCACCGAGCTTATTCTCACGCGTGGGACTCTGGCCAACCCTCTTGGACGGGCTAGGAAGCCTCTCGAGACGTGGAACCCCTTGAAACCGTGATAGGGTGTGTTCCAATTAGTAAGATTACCACTCCGGCAGATCTCGAGCAAGCCCTCTCGCTGGAAGAGTAACCTCAAGTGGAAGTTGTAACGGGCTGGGATGCAACCCTATACAGATTTTTCCTGAATGCTGCGGTGTTGCGGCTCAAGTAGTGACAGTACGGTCCGCCCGAGGGCAACAGTGCGCGACCCGGGAGCCTCAAACATCCCAGGTTATCGGTACTGGTTGGGTCTTCGAGCTTCGGGGCCTGACACAGTCTCTGGTTGCATCCCGCTCGCATGCAACGCCCTTGGCAGACAAACAGAGGCCCGTATGCATAGCTGCCATAGCTTGCCCCGAGTCAAGGCACCGACAGCCCAATGGAACAAACACATACGGTAGACTCACATAGTCGGATGCTACAATTCGAACATCCGTGATTCCTTTGAGCAATGATCTGAACTGAAGCACCGGGTGCCCACGCATTATATTGATGGGACCAAGACTGATTGATGCTTGACAAGACGCTTATCACTGCCGCGTTGCAATAAAACTGTCCAAGACCGGCGTTGATCTCAGCTGCCCCGCTTCATTGGCTATTCCCCGCCAGTTGAAGCATCGTCGGAGAGGCAGGGTGTCACGCTAACCGGGTATATCAACTCCACTTAGTAAACGCGCTTCGAATATCTACACATGCTAGTGTAGAATGAGACAGCTTCGAGGACATCAGTCCACACAGGGTAGTTCCTCCGCCCCGGAACCCTCGGGACGAAAGTTGGACAATGCGCACCGCAAACGAACCCTTTCGCAAGTCATACAAATTCATGCCCGAATTCCATGTGGCCAGGGATCAGCAGAGGTTCGTCCAGTGCGAGAGTAATGCGGGATGCAGCTCCAATCAGACCAGCAGGACGCGGAGCAATAGGGCCAACGTCGAACTCCGATCGGTGGATGGGAGAGGGCCGCCCCGGTGCCGCCACGGTGCTGCCAAGGGATAAGGTGATTTAAGCTCTCGTAGTGCCGAGTCTGTGTGGTGCCAAACGTCTCGCCAGCAGTTCCACCGCCCAGGTCACAGTGATCACCCTGTCAGGAGGTCGCAGTGTGAATCAGTGCGAACGCAAGCGCCGGTCAGGGGGAGCTATGTGCACGCTGCTTCCCGCCTGCGAAAATAAACTTTTGTTTTCCAAATGGGATGAATTTCGACTTCACCGATTTGGGCGCGATTGGTCAGCAGATGAGGCTTTTGCCTTTCGGTGTGGTGTCCACGACCAGAAGATCCCACTTGAAACTCGTTTACGATAGACTTTTCAATACCCTTGCCCGAGTGAATGGTTGACATATGCACGCCCACTCATGTAGCGGTGGATGGCTTTATGCAGGTACAACAACTGAGCGAGCTGCTCGATCTTTCCATATGCTGTTCTATACATACTATACATATGCCGTCTTAGTTCGGATCCAAGGCTGTCTGTCAGCCCCATGTTCAAAAGCTCCACCACGTGGCTCCTTACGCTCCTTTCTTTACTGTGACGCGCCTCTCCTATATGTTTGTTTTCGTGCTCAGAACTACTCGCTGGTCGACTGCTCTGGCACTGTTTCCGTCTGTTAGGACACGAATATGAAGCAGCATGAGGCTGGGGCGGTGGGAGGGGTAGGGGGCTCGAGCAAGGATTCTTGGGAGAAGTGGACAGAGGAGACGAAAACCGCGATCGAATTCGAAGAAGACCCTCACAGGGCGGCCCTATTCGATAATCCAAAACTTGTATACGTCGGGAAGAAGACATGGGCCGCGTTGATCGTGCGTTTGTCACCGATATCACTCACCTCATGACCGTGGCTGACCTGAGCGGGATCTTTATCCAGGCACTTGGAATATCTCTTGGGGCGCCCATTGGACTGACCTTTGTGACGTTAAACGCGATTTTGCCGGCGGTAACGGAAGAGGTCGGCGGCCAAAACCTAATACCATGGGTGGTTGGTGCGTGGTCAGTCGCCAGCGCGTCAACAGCAGGACTAGGAGGATATCTCAGTGATATATTCGGCCGACGAAATATCATCCTCGTCGGCAACCTTCTCGTGTTCATTGGGTGCATCCTGGGGGCCACTGCGCGCAGTATTGGGGTCATCATCACGGCTCAAGCTCTGGTTGGAATGGGCACTGGATTTCTCTTCGACGCCTTTGCGGCAGCAACGGAGATGCTGCCTAACAAATGGCGAGCACTCGCAGCTGGAGTGGTGGAGGCAGGAATTAATGTTCCTTGGTAAGTACCAACTTGACCCATACTGATTGCACGAATTGGTTGCGTTAACATGGCTCTCCTGGTTATCAGGGCAACGGTCTCCGGTGTGCTCGCCAATGTAGTCGCCCGTTATGCCAGTTGGAGATGGATATACTACATTGCGATCCTTTGGAGCTTTCTCGCATTCAAGGCTACGGCGCTTCTTTACTGGCCTGTATCAAGGCCGCGGGGCGACTTTCACAAGACTCGTGGACAACAATTCAAGGAGCTGGACTACATAGGCTTGCTGTCTATCACTGCTGGCCTGGTGATACTGGTCAGCGGCCTGACTCTGGGTGGAGAGACCTATCCTTGGAATCACCCGTTTACTGTCGCTCCACTTACCGTCGGGCCTGCGGTGTTGCTGTTAGGTTGCATATACGACTGGACGGTAGCGGCCAACCCGATGATCCCGCTCAAGCTTTTCAAGCCCGTCATGTTCCGTCGATACGTCGCCATACTCATCGTCCTCTTCATGAGCGGGATGAACTTTCACGCCCTCAGCACGCTTCTCCCACAAGGATCTCTGTTGATGTTCACCACGGATGGGATGGAGCTAGGAGTCATGTCACTGCCCAACACGGTGATCCAGCTCCTCGTGGGTGTTGTTGTGCCGATCATCTCCCACAGGATCCCGGAGTACATACCACACTGTACGATCAAATGGCAGGCCGTGGCAATGACCGCGATGCAGGTTGTCTTTCTCGCCTTGTCGGCGGCGTCTGTGGACCCGAACAACTATTACGCTTACATACTTCTCACTGCTCTCGGGGTTTCGATGTTCACGGGCGTCACAGTACTTTCGTACGCCATTGCAGGAATGCATGTCCCTCACTCGCAGTTGGGCACAGCACTTGGATTTTTAGGGACTTTTCGATCAACCGGTGGGGCCGTCGGGAATGCGCTGTTCCGGTACATCTTCCAGAGGACGTCAGAGTACATGACCACGAAGAGACTCCGACCTGTATGCGAAAGGCTTGGTGCGTGCCCGACAGAGGCAGCGTTCAACACGCTCCTCGTCGATGCCGTGGCCTACAACCAAGGAGTCCCAGGAAAGCTCACAGACCTGAGCCCAGAAGTACGGCGCGCCTTACAAGTTGCGTTGAGAGGGGCCTACGGCTACAGCTTCAAAGTCGTCTTCTGCGCCACCATACCGCTCGGCGTTATCGCTCTTCTCTGCGCGCTCTGCATCGACGACCCACATGCATTCATGAACAATCACGTCCAATTTCGCATGTATGAGAGGGGCGGCCTCGGCTTCCGCAAGTCTGACAGCCCAGCACCCACCGGAGCCACGGTCCTGTTCCCGGGGCGAAAGAAGAATTTCGACGGCAAAGACGGTGACGTGGAGCTGACGAGGGTGCCTTCACAGGCGTCACAGGCACGACTGAATCCTGAGACGAAATCCATCTGACCGGAAAGCCCGGCTTGCACTCCCACGCGAGGAGCGTGGAATCCTGAAAAATAGAGCCAAAATTGGGGTGACGCAAGCGCTCATTCGTATCAAAATAATGTTAATCCTATGCTGCATGATCCTTCGCGATAACTGCTCCTTGTCATAAATCTGGGAATGTAACAAGTCAGCTCGGAGATCGCGCGGACTTCAGCTCACGAGGTTGCAAGTGTCCTCGGCCCACGAGACGCTTATGCTGTATGCAGGACGGTTCCCTTGAATATAATCTGTGGTTATCAGTTATCACACTGCAAGATACCCCAGGTTGACCATCGTGGTTGCGTCAACGATAGGCATACCAGTCCAGTGCACATGGCCGCCAAGCCAATAATGGGACGGTGTTAGGACGATCTCCCTAGGTAAGTAGTCTGTCAGGGGTAGCGCTGTCGCACGCGACGTGTTTCAAGAGGGGACTTTCAACGTCAAGGCGCTACTGAACGTCCTTCGAATCTATGACTGCCGACATGTTCGCCTCTCAGCTCACACCATCCTACCATCCAACTGCATCCTCGTCTCACCGCTATTCAATAGTGCATTTTCGTGGCCAGGGGAAATACACCATCAAACCATGACAAACCCGTCCCCGCCCACACGGCATGCCCTGTCATGGCTGACAGATGCCAACTACTTCAGCATGTAAGCTTCGAGTGTTCCACCACATCCCGGCACGAGCCACGCGAGTCGCGCGCTTCAAAGCTTGGCCCTGCCTTGCTGTGGCTGGTGACCCCCTGGGATATGCTTCCCGCGTGACTGACCGGCATATTATTCCAGACCTGCATGGTACCCCATCTACTTCCTCGTGAGCCAGATGCGCCGTCTGCCCTACCCGCAGGCCGAATATCGTGGGAAAACAGTAATCGTGACCGGCGCTAATGTGGGTCTCGGCCGGGAAGCCGCGCGTCACTTCTGCCGCTTGGGCGCGGCCAAGGTCATCTTGGGCTGCCGTGACCTCGATAAGGGCAGGGCGGCAGGGGCCGATATCGAGAAGTCCACCTCTAGGAGCGGCGTGGTCGACGTGTGGCAGGTCGACCTCGGCAGCTTCGAGAGCGTGAGGGCGTTCTGCCGGCGCGCGGACACCGAGCTGGACCGGCTCGACGTCGTGGTCGAGAACGCTGGCGTAGCAATCGGAACTTATGTCGAGTGTGACGGGGGGTTCGAGAGTACCATCGCCGTCAATGTTGTGTCAACCTTCTTGATGACTCTGCTGCTGCTGCCTGTGCTGAGGAGGACTGCAGCACGACACAATGTCGAGCCTAACCTTGTGGTGGTGTCCTCGGATGCGCACCTATTCGTACGTCGATCCTCCGTAGGGCTCACGTGCATGGGCAATATCCGAGTATCTGGCTGACATTCACCTTAATAGGCAAAGTTCTCTGAGCGGCACCAGCCGAACATCTTTGACGCCTTCAAAGGAAGGGAGAACATGAACGAGGATCGATACAACACTTCCAAGCTATTGGAGGTCTTCGTCGTCCGGCAGCTCGCTTCCGAGATGGCGCCAAACGATCCCGTAATTATCAACGCCCTCACTCCTGGACTTTGCCGATCGAGCCTTTTCCGTCATTCCGGTGGCTTCCTTCGGGCTGTGCTCGAGATAGGTGTGCGTATCATCGGTAGAACCTCAGAGGTGGGCTCGCGATCTTTGATGTCTGCGGCAGCCGGTGGTAGGGAGACACACGGCGGCTACATGGATAACTGCAAACTCCGAGATCCCGGTCCATTCGTCACAGACGAGGAAGGCAAGAAAATTCAAAAACGGGTGTACGATGAGTTGCTGGAGGTGTTGGAGGGTGTCCAGCCAGGCATCACAAAGAATGTTCGTGCTTGAGAAGATGAATGTCCCAGGTGGTTCACTTTTCATAGTCACACCAAAATAAATCATTGATTGCTACACAACTGCCAAACACCCTATATCACACACGCTCAGAATGCCAATTGTACAGAGAAAGCATGAAGTGAAAGTCCATTAATATTACAAGAATCAAACTCTCAACCATTGTTGCTTCTCATTGCTTCCTCATCAACAGACGAATTCCCTGGTAAACTCTCTCAAATCTCTATATCTCCTCCATCAAGACGTATTTCAATGTCGTCGTGCGCGGTCCAACGTGGCAGGCGCAGTCGTCTTTACAGTAACAGGGACGCTGTCTGTCTGCTCAATTCCTGCCTTGTTCCAGTTCAGAGTGTACAGATCAGTCTCGCCCGTGGCCTTGGCCCAGAACTGGGCCTCGTAGCTGGAGCCATCGCTCCAGAAAGCTTGCTTGCCAAACAGGAAGAACCCAGTGGTAGAGGCGTCAGCAGGCAGGGTGTCGTTGGGGGCTTTGAACCCGCATGGCTCATAGACCGCGTCAGAGTTGACAATGTAGAACACCCTTCCGGTATCAACGGGCAGGTCTGAATCAGTGCTGTTGGCGGTCACGTTCCAGGTAGCATCCACGGAAGGTGAAGACCCTGGAGGGCCATTAGTGTCTCTTAGATTCACAGGATCATCCCGTATAGCACAAAGCAGGTTGGGAGGAAAATGCTATCTTACAGCTCAGCTCAGTGAGGTTGGCGCTAAGTGAAGCGGCAATGTAAGCCGTCCCTGGAAATTGATGCGGTTAGTCCAGTCTCGTGCACGTATTAAATCGTGTGCAAAACCTCCAATGTTGATGAAGTTATTAGACTTACCGTCTCGGCCGGCAAATACCTCGAGCCCGGATATGCCTTTGCCGTAAGCATACAATTTGGTGGTTTCATCACGCTTGACGAACGACGCCGTTGCGGCCGTCGCAAGCGAGAACGCAAGAGTGAATATCTTGAAGAACATTTTTCCAAACGAAGGGAGTGAATGAAGGATTGTGGGTAACGAGTGTCGAGGCAGAGGTTGCGAAGAATGGTGAAGTGGAACGATGGGGAAGCAAAAGTTACAGTATATAACGCGAACAGGAATGGATTGTCAAGTCTGAAGCTTCTTAGACATTATGTGGAGATATACACTTCCCGGTGTTTACCTTACTCGTGGGTCGGCCACTCACGCAATAATAACTCCGACGTTGGTGGCGTTCCTCCGACCGTCCGAGATGGGTGCTGGCACCCCTGGATGCTGACGCGGCTCAGTCTCGTACCTGAACATCAAAGGACGTGCATCGAGTGGGCGACCCTCAAGGGTGTGTGCACGCTCCGGAAATGATGGCAGGTGTCGAGGTCTGCAAGTCTTGGCTGCCCGTGTGTGTGTGGGGAGGTCGCAGTGGAGGCCCGGAAACGGATCCGGTGGATCACCAGATTATGCGTGTTCGCATTCTCTTAGCCACCTCCTGGAACACAGCGTCAATAGCAGAGTCTGTGGTGGGAAAAGAGTTAAAACAAGACTAAACAATTCTAAATTGGTGCGGATCAGTGTGGGGCTTTCTGCCAATGTCTCCCGATAACAGTCCGAACAAAACACGCGCATTAATTTTTTGTCTCCAGGCTTTTCTTCGGCAGTTGATGTCTATGCTCACAATATTTATGGGGCTATAAGCTCTGAATTAGGCTTGAAATTCCCCGATAGCGGATCTCGAGGTGTTGGCCCAATGACGTCGCATGATATTGTCATCTGTCATGGTTAAGCGACCTTTTCGAGGTAGACTAGGAAATGTTCGCAATCAGTTGCAGTTTCTCTCGTATGGTTATTGAATACGCGCCACGATATCATTCATCACTATTCTCGTGCACACCCACTTGGGAAATTAACACCATCCCGTCCTCAGGAGCACGCCATAGACTCCATCACACAGGCTGACTGCATATCCTCACTGCAGGTGCTCGTGCAGAAGCGCCTCCTCGAGAATCAATAGATAGGTGAGTGCGCCGGCGCGAACTCCTCTTCCCAGAAAGGAGTATGTGCCGACCGAGCTGAAATCCGTTGGTCTATGGTTGCCACACTATATGCACTCGCTGTGCCTCTCATTCAGCTGACATCTGTGCCTCCGTGGCGCAGGGGGCTGCGACCACTTCGATATCACATCAGCGAAGGCCAAGTGGGCGAAACAAGAGACTCGTAGTCCTCGAGTCCTAGTGCAGATCTATGTGTAAACAAACAGCGGGAGGATCTGTCGATCCGGCTCAAAGGTTACGCAAGTTCGCTGAAGCACAACAGGCGAACACTTGTTTCGAGTCTGTGCAACCTCCACCAAAAACACGAAACATCTCCACGTGCAGAGCTACATACAACTTGGGGGCCCGTTCTCGTGGGAGTCATCGCCAAAGGAACGCTGGCGTGCATGTGCCGGGGTCCGGATGGGCGTTCTTCCTCGTTTTCGGGGAATATATCCACATTTTCTGACAAGCTTACCCTTGATACATCCCACGCAAGCACGCGGGTAACCCCAGCCAATATGACAGGGCGGAGGCTTACCGAGCGGCTATATCTGCCGCTTTAGTGAAAGAATATTATCGTTCTTGAATTTCGGGATGGCCCGTTCAGTCATGTTTGGTCGTTTGTTATGTGGATTATGTCTGACGCGTAAGCCAGTTTGTCTGTGCAACAAACAGAGATCCACTCGATGCTGCGCTATAGTAGCATCCCCAAATCATCGAGGCTTTCTGAAGACTGCACATGACCAAACCAGATTTTACGAGAACCTCTCAACTCTACTCGCCAGTGCATCATGCATAAATCAATGGTGAGAAGCAAGTGGTCGTTATCTAATGCATCCTGCGTTGGCGAAGCTCCCGGCGCTTCCTTAATTTTTTGTAGGGGTGTGGTAAGTATTGAGCTTGGCCGCCATAAATAGTGAAAGAGGCTCGTGCATACTATCTGCAGGCATATCCCAGATGTTGCATTGTGCCATTTTGAGCCGCATAGATACCACGTGGGGAATTGGCATCCCAAAGAGGACACAGCAATTACGACCGGACGTATCTGGACCCCCTGACGGCGTACGCGGACTGGGGAGAGTCGGGCTCGGGAAAGTTTCAATAGATCCGATCAATGCGCTAATATGGCCGTGCCTGCAGATATCTGACCTTGGACGACATGGGTCTCGTGCCCACTTGACTGGGCAAATATCCAGGATGCAGTATCGTCACACCCTCACCCATACCACACCTACGAGAATACGAGCACGGCCTGCAGTAGGATCGATTCTCGGAGCCTCGACGAGCCATGGCCACGGGACTCTAGTTCACCCCGTACATGACACCAACGACTATCTTGGACAACCTCCTGAGATCCACATCAACTCGGCCGAGGCCAAGCGGCAGAGGCTTGAGGGTGCAGATCTGACTCGGCTACCCACGAACTCCGGGCTTGGTGCTCGCCTCTCCAAGACAATGTGGGCCGATGTATACGTTCGTGGTGTTGACCATGTTGGCTGCGGCCATGTTCATAAAGGCTCGACGAAGTCGTCGTTGGAACACTCGACTCATCTCCATCATCAGCACACCTCTCTCTTCTACACTCGACTATACAGTCATTCCATTCACAAACAGCTGCTTGTAGCTGGTCTTTCGTTTGATGAGCTCTATCACTTTCGTTTTACCTTGAGCCATACCAGCATCTCTATCTCTCTCTTCCAGACATTATGGGGCTCAAATCTGCCTTCCTCTCACTACTCACATTCGTGCCGCTCATTACGGCAGCTCCCGGTCTGTCGTTGCCATCTGTGTCCAAGCGACAGGCATGCGAGAACACAGCCGATGCCCGAAACTGCTGGGGAGATTTTGACATCTCCACCAACTACTACGACGAGGTTCCTGACACCGGAGTTACCCGTGAATACTGGTTCAACATTGTCAATACCACCGCCGCTCCTGATGGAGTGGAGAGGATAGTCTTGACAGTCAACGGAACAGTTCCGGGCCCAACCATCATTGCGTAAGATACCACTCCCATGTCCTTGTTACCACATCCACTTGCTGACTTGCTTCTCTCTCAGTGACTGGGGTGACAATATCGTCGTGCATGTGACCAACTCCATGCAAGACAACGGCACCTCCATCCACTTCCACGGAATTCGCCAGAACTACACCAACCAGAATGACGGCGTTGCTGCCATCACCCAGTGCCCTACCGCTCCTGGGCAGACCACTACCTACCGGTGGAGAGCCACCCAGTACGGCTCCTCATGGTGGCACTCTCACTTCTATGTTCAGGCATGGGACGGTGTCTTTGGTGGTATCATCATCAACGGACCTGCCACAGCCAACTACGACGTCGACCTGGGCTCTATGATTCTGTCTGACTGGTCTCATGACACTGCGGATAACCTGATGCTCGTTTCTCGGGTCAGCGGGCCGCCATCCATGGACACTGGGCTGATCAACGGTACCAACACCTTCACTCAAGACGACGGCACCGTTGTTGGAAAGCGTCACGAGACAGTCTTCACCGCGGGAACCCGATACCGCATCCGTCTGGTGAACGTTGCAGCCGACACTCATTTCAAATTCACCATTGACAACCACACCATGGAGGTCATCGCAAGCGACTTTGTGTCGGTCAATCCTTACGCCACCGATGTTGTGAACATTGCCATTGGCCAGCGGTACGACATCATTGTGACTGCCAACGCCACGGCCGGCAACTACTGGCTGCGCGCTATAGCCCAGACAGCCTGCTCCAACAACGACAACCCAACAGACATCAAGGGCATTGTCCGTTACGACAGCACTTCCACAGCAGACCCAACCTCCAAGGCAAACGACAACGCCGCAATCGACGAGTGCATCGACGAGACCAACCTTGTGCCCTACGTGAAGGTCGACGCCTCCGACCTGGCCGACATCTCGACCGACTTCTCCGTCGCTGTCGCCGCCTCCGCAGGCCGCTTCTACTGGTCCATGGGCAACAGCACCTTCATCAACCAGTGGAACTACCCCTCTCTGCTGCAGGTCCACGACGACAACAACACCTGGACCGCCGAGCAGAACATGTACCAGCTGCCCAACGCCAACGAATGGGTCTACTGGATCGTCCAGACCAGCCTGGGCGCCGCGCACCCCCTGCACCTGCACGGTCACGACTTCTGGGTCCTCGGCCAGGGTGTCGGGAAGTACGATGCCTCCACGGCCAACCTGCAGACTGTCAACGTGCCGCGTCGTGATGTTGTGCTTCTGCCGGCCAGCGGCTGGGTCGCCTTCGCTTTTATCACGGACAACCCTGGTGTAAGTCAACTTCTCCCTGATCTGACATTTCTTCATCATGATCCGATTTGCTGACTTCTTGCCTTTACAGGTCTGGCTCACTCACTGCCACATCGCATGGCACACCTCGGAGGGTCTCGCCGTCCAGATGGTCGAGAGGCAGTCCGAGATTGCGGGTCTCATTGACAGCACAGAGCTGACTGACACCTGCGACGCCTGGAACGCCTACGCCACGGAGGCAAAGCTGATCCAGGATGACTCCGGCTTATAGGCGGCCGGTAATCACTGTACTGATATAAGGGGCTGGAAATTTCATATGTAGATATTGAAGAGGGATACCCGAGCGCTCTTCTATTGTAGTAATGTGGTAATTAGCGTAATGTGTGAGCTGCAGCCCAGAATAATTCAACTTTCAAGTGACATGACTTTTTTCCAATTTGGTTTAATTGAGTTTGTATTCAACATTCCATTCCTCTCTGGTATCTAATCTCATCTAGCCATGACCTTGGGAGGTTCAGCCATCGCATTTTGTCCAACTATTGTGCTCGCAGTTATCTTGCAACTGCGAAACACCAGAATCTTTTTTTATGGCCTCCCGAATAACCATGCGTGGTTGCATTTCTCGGCTCGTATGCCGGGCCGACCCCTCCATATCTGCCGAGAGCCGTTGGCGGAGAAAAGAATCCATGTTCCCAGCTGTGGGTAATTCAGGCAGCACGACTAGCCAACGGTTCTGCCTAATTTTCCTACTCTTCCTCTCGGGCTTTCCCATTCATTTGGTTAGTGATAATTTTTATATAAGTTGCACAGAGTCTCTGAATCGCCCGATTAGGTGATTAATTATGGGCTTTGAACTTCACATCCCGCCTTGCGTAAACGACCCCATTCACGCGCTCCATTTTCCAGCATTGAACAAGCCTCTCAGAATCCAGATAGAGGGGCCTCTAGTCGCCATACAAAAACTCCTACCTTCAGTATCGTGGAATACCGATCCGCTCGCTCTGGTGTTCCCACAGCCAGCCGCTCAGAAGCTTGTGAACCTCACTTACCGTGCAATCTACGGCCACGATACTCGTCCCGAGGTGGTGGGTGACGCGATCGTGAGAGATGAGTACCTGGCATGGGTAACGGAAGAGAGACCACTTGAGTAAGCATAAACCTATTTGGTCTTTTTCTCGCCAGTGCCAATCAATCGTAACTTGGATTGATCCTTTGACCACTGATGATTCTCCTAGCATTATTGACTATTATGGCGCCACATTTGATCACCTAGTCCCGGCCGAGGACTCCGATCCAGACGTGCTCCAGATCAATATCATCGAGTTGGAGGCAAATGACGGGCCGTTTGCTGACGGCGTGGCGTATGCTAATGAGTGCCTACTATTCACTGTAGATAAAAGTGACTACGCGGGGAAGAAGGTGCTGGCTGTACCCAGATGCTGTCAAAAGAGAAAAGGCACCCAGGACCGGAAGAGGATCAATGATAGTGTTGCGGAAAGGGATTCAAGGGCCAACAGGCTGACGTCCCTGGCGGCCTAAAGTCGGATGAGGAGAAGGGTAGCCCTCTACGCACGCAAATGAGAAGAAATTACTTCAAATCGATATGCTTGCAGAGACTTCCACTTACTGCCGTAAAGCGTAGGATGCTTGCCACAGGACGTAGGTTGAAATTTCAAGGGATAATCGAAGGCGTGCTTTTACCCTTGAGATACTGTCGGCGTAGGCCATATTTCTGCCGCGGTACAATGGCTTGATTCATGTCCTTCACCTGTCATTATGTCCGGATTCGGTAAAGCACATGGGTGCTGAATTGCCGCATGTGGTGCAACGACCGGGTCCGGTCCGGGCGCCTGCACGTCCCGACATCTCGGCGTTCCGATGACTCGGAGCTCCGGCCTCGGGATTGGGAAAGTGGGGGCTTATGGAGCCGAAAAGTTCAATCTTGAGTCATACTAATGCGCTCTCTTGCGATATAGTGTTCCGTCTTCAACACTAGCCTCAGAAGTGATAGCGTAGATGAGGACTGCTCGGACCGCTTACACAAAGACGCGGCAAAGAAAGTCTTTTCTTCCGGCGCTCCGAGTTGTTCGTCGAAATATTGGCGGGAGCTTCAGACAACTCATCAAGTCCTGTCGACCAAATCAAGCAACATGGCGACAACTCTCACCGTCACAGAAGAACACCAAGATGCTATCGCCCTACGTAGTACTCGCCCTGTCGATCGCGACACCGCAGACTTGTTCGTCGCTCGCCGACCCGAAGATACTCCAGATGTCCAGCAAGCATCAAAGAAGCTTCACCCGGTCATTCTCACCGCCCAGCTTGCGGGAGTAAACCTACTGAGCTCTGTGATCAATGGATACATCACAGTCGGCCTCCCCCGAATCACTTCCGACCTCAAGGTTCCCGAAGAGCTCTTCTTCTGGCCGTCGTCCGTCTACGGGCTGACCATTGCGTCTACCCTCCTGCTAGCGGGATCCGTTGCTGATATTCTGGGAACTCGGACAGTCGACTTGGTGGGATGCTTCGCGCTCGCGGCTAGTATCCTCGCGAGTGGTTTCGTGCAGACGGGCGTGCAGTTTATCGGCCTCAGAGTCATCCAGGGCGTCGCCATGAGCTTGCACCTCTCATCCTCGGTGGCCATAGTGGCCGGTAACCTGCCGCAGGGTCGGGGCAGGAACATTGCCTTCTCTTGCATAGGTCTCAGCCAACCACTTGGATTTTCTCTTGGCCTTGTTGTTGGTGGTATCCTGATCGACACCATTGGCTGGCGGGCAGGCTGGTACATTGATGGCGGCGCGATGCTGCTGCTCTTTGCTATTGGGCTGCGAGTTCTGCCAAAGAGCAAACGGAACCCACAGCACATCATGAGCCAGCTGGCTACCAAGGTAGATTGGGTCGGTGCAATCATCGCATCGGCTTTCTTTGCCTGCTTGTCCTATTTACTGGCGTGAGTACCTTGCAGCTCTTGAAAAACGGGTTGTCTCAGCACCAGAGAGAGAGATATATTTACATTATTGCAGGAACATAAGCACCGATGTCTACCGAATTCGCAACACCGAGACTATCGTTCTCCTTGCAGTAGCTGTCGCTGCGCTACCAGCCTTTCTGTCCTCGGTCCACTACCGCGTCAAGGTTGGAAAGTCAGCTCTGATGCCAAACAACCTCTGGAAGAATCTGTCGTTCACCACCGTATGCCTGACAATCCTGATATCGTTCGGTGTGCTGAATTCCATGGAGCAATTCAGCAGTCTGTTGTAAGTGGACACTTTGACCTCTCCCAAAAACACCTCGATGTCGGTGTACTAACAGGCTCTATCTATGATCAGCTTCCAAGAAGTCCAGAAATTGTCCGCCCTTCAAGCATCCATCAGAATCTTGCCGAGTCTGATAGTGGGCGTCGCACTGAACTTCTCCACCGGCCTTGTGGTCGATAAGATTTCCGCGGTCTGGCTCGTCGTTGGATCTTCCGTTTTGTGCGCTATTGCGCCGCTCTTAATGGCCCTTGTTCAGCCGCAGTGGCCATATTGGTACAACGCATTCTTCGCCCAGCTGCTCATGCCGATCAGCGGAGACGTGCTGTTTACCGTGGGACTCATCGTGGTCTCCAACGTCTTCCCAGAGGACACGCAGTCGTTGGCTGGGGCCGTGTTCAACACGGCTGCGCAGTTCGGCAGCTCACTCGGCCTGACTCTAATGCAGGTTGTATCGACGCTGACCGCCAAGGGCGAGCCTGGTGCGGCTGGGTCTCCCGAGAAGCTCATGGCCGGGTACCGAGCCACATTCTGGGCTATGTTTGCGCTGATGGTATCCTGCGCTTTTGTAGGCACGTTCGGCCTGCGGCGGGCTGGGAAGGTGGGCGCCAAGGTCGACTGAACGGGCAAGACAGACATTGAGAAGCCATCGGAGACACAGCGGTTCAAGAACGATGTATAGGTAATGTACTAGTAGGATGGGATGAAAGAACATATCTTGACAGTCTTGCATATGAATGCACGTGAAAATGCTCGTCTTCGCCCATTTAAAACTGGGAGGCTCGGTTGGTGGATCCCGCACATTATATGTACCGTTGTATTCGACTGCCGCCCTGAAGCCCTTTTCTCTGCCATCATCTATCGGCGACGGTGGACGGCAATCCCTCTCGCTGACGGTGTTGAACCAACTGCGTCATCACCCGGGTTGTAGAACGTCAGCCACTTAGTTGCAGTCAACGTCGCCCCACGCAGCTCCTCCTTTTCGCCCACTCAGTATTTAAATGTTAGAGCTAGGCCCCTTCAATTAGAGGCTGCTTCAACCCAATTCAAGTGCAACCGTATTGCGCAGATAATGTCGGAAGCTTGAAACATTCACAATATTGACACGCCAGGCTCGATATGCTACCTAAGTACACCATTAATTGCACGAGCTCTCGCACAGGAAATGGGAAAGGACATCTGGTAGTCTTTCCAAGAATCGTGAGGTCACATCGAAGATTCTTTGCGAAAAGATCACACAAGCGATCTATAGTGACCTCCCAGGGGCTTGCGCTCGTTGCTCGTGACATCCTGAGATGTTGCGATGGAATGGCGCGGACCCACCACTCGCCATTCACACCATGCCGTCTTCGAAGGGAGGTCACACATACGGCGCGAGTGCAGCGAGAGCAACCCAATGCATTTATGTACATTACTGGAAAATCAGGATGCCGGCGGAAGTGTGACCCGTCTCCGTCGGACTGCACTACAACTTGTGAGACAACACCTATGACGAATCACAATCACTAATCATTGGCCTATCCACAGCAGATTGCGTCTACCCTACTAATCGAAGCCGCGAAGCCCTACTTGGTGGGTCTATGAATGCCAATTGAAATCCATACCATCCCCCGTTCTAAGACACCTGTGGAGGCAAAGAAAGTCGGCTGTCGGACTCTCGGGCTGCTGGCTGTCCTTGACCCGGCGTCCCTTTGTGGTCGAAGTCGTGCGCCTCAGACAGCATAGATACTAATGACGAGGTCGCGCCTAGGATCACTAATACCAAACTATCCTTGCTTGAGCTAAACTGCCTTGGAATATGCATGATGGAGAGGCCCGTAAAAACAAGTGTCTACCACACCCCTGATTGCTGCATGTACCTGTTGGTTATAAGGGACAGACCGTCTGCATGAGAAGATGTTTAGTGTGGTACTTAAAAGGTTCGCCTTTTTATTTTAACCTGTCTATTTTAAGGGAATCGGCACCATCTTATGTTTCCTTTTGACGGCAATGGATTACACTCCAGCTACAATATCTCAGCTCGCCGCCTCATTTGCGGCCGGCGTCGGACTGCACCTCGCCGTGTTTCGCCATGGCGAGTAGGACAACCACACGAACACAAATCTTGTTGGAGCCGCAGCCGGTGAGACACTCGCGACACTATTCGTTCATTTGTACTTCCTCAAACCACTGGACGCTTCTTTGTACCATGGGCTGCACTGGGTTCTGGCCGCTATCGCTGGCGTCTACACCAGTATGCTGGTGTACCGAGCCTTTTTCCACAGGCTTTTACGCTTCCCCGGCCCCTTTACCGCCCGCTTATCGACCCTGCACATGACTATTCAATCAGCAAAGACCAGGCAGATCTATAAATATGTTCATGATTTACACAACCAGTTTGGCGATTACGTTCGGGTCGGGCCTTCGGAGATTTCAATTACGGACCCAGCAGCTTTTACCGCTATTTACGGACCGATTTCCAAATGCACAAAAGGGCCATTTTACAATGCATTGAACCCAACCGTCTCACTCCATATGACTCGTAACAAGAAGGAACATGCTTACCGCCGAAGGGCTTGGGATATGGCTTTCAGTGGCAAAGGCAAGTACATGCAAAGAGACAACTTGCTTTGAGGAAGCGTAATTCTGGCGGAACGACTTTCAGAGGGCTAACAGTACATAACAGCTTTGAAGGACTACGACGAGCGTGTGATTGCATACAGCAACCGCTTACTAAACAATGTTGAGCAAGAAAGACAATACAAGCCTGTGAACGCCTCACAACTTTTTAATTACTATACCTTTGATGTCATGGGGGTAGGTGATTTCCCTCGTATGGGTCTATGACCAGGTTTTCTAACGAAATTTGAAGGATCTTGCATTCGGACAAGGGTTCGGTATGCTAAAGGACCATGTCGACCACTCATTCTTAAAGGCCGTACACACCAACATGGCTGTAGTCGGCATCTTCTTCCGTCTCCAATGGCTGTTTCCGATGCTGAGTATGTAATCACATCGCCCCATCATACCTTGGAGCAATTTGCTCTAAGGTCCTGCGATTCGCTTAGTACGCAGCGTATGTCTAATACATCCCTTAGGGTCAACCCCGATTCTGAATTCTGGAACCATCGCATTCCGCAAGCTGGTCCGTTCGCTTGTGAACGATCGGGTGAAAGTAGGCATTTTCTTTTTGGAAAAGAACAAGACTGAACCCGATTTCTGCAAGAAACCTACAGACTAACATTCTGTGACAGAACGAGCCTCACGCACCAGATATCTTCTCATGGATATTGAAAGATTCCCGGAAGACGCCAAATCCCAGCCGGCAGCAATCAGAAAATTTGTACGGGGATGGCGCACTTATTGTTATAGCAGGCAGCGACACAACAGCTGCAGCACTGAGCTGCTTGCACTACAATCTCTCAACTCATCCAGAGGTTTATCAAAAATTGCAAGCAGAGGTCGACGAGTTTTTCGCATCGGAAGACGTGGGTGACGATTTCGAGACGAGCTCCCTAGGGAAGCTTAATTACCTTCAGGCCTGCATCGACGAGTCACTGCGCATGTTTCCTCCGTTCATGTCGGGGGTACAAAGGCAGACACCGCCTGAAGGAATACACATTGAAGACCGCTTTGTTCCTGGCAACACAATCGTCCAGATGCCTACATATGCCATGTGCAGGGGTGAGCTAGATGAGAACCTATCCACGCGAGGGTACAGACGGCTGACTTTAGCCCAAGACCCTAGGAACTTCACCCAACCAGACGAATATATACCTGAGCGGTGGACAACCAGGCCTGACCTTGTTAAGAATGCCGCAGCCAGTTCGCCCTTCTCCATCGGTAAGGACATTCATCTTGACGGCCAGGCAGCCCGCCCTCGCCCTTTTCTTTTTGTCGCACAAGACCGAGAATCAGGAAGCTGACACCTGTACCAGGCCGATATGCATGTGTTGGCAAGCAGCTCAGCCTCATGGAGGTCCGCCGCGTCACGACCTTGATCGCCCGAAAATATGACGTAGCAATGGCACCGGGCCAGACCCTGGAAGCGTTCCTAGATGGCCTGCAGGATAACTTCACACTCGCCACGCCCAAGCTTGATTTGACATTCTCGCTTAGAACGAGGTAGTTGTAGTGTAATGGCAAGGGAAGGCTGTGTATACCCCCCTCCACTTGCATTCCTGACCTTAGTTAGAATTTTGAGGAAATAGCAAAGACCGTTGTGGTGCCGAATGTGTGAAAAAACCTAGGCAAATTGCACTGAGGTGGATGGATTAGGGTTCGTGTCACATGCTGGACGCTCAGCAGAATTCCACAAGGTTCCGAGGTCGAGATTGTACGGGCGAGGAGCTTGAATAGTGGATATCTTGTTCTGTAGATCATACACGGTCGGTGACACGTTGTGCTTTGGGATTGACCAAGTGCGAAATTCACTCATCGATTGTCAGAATCTGGCCGCGTTTGCATTTCGAGAGGATACATAGGTATTGGCAATAGATTACAGGCTCTTGCCTTGGGCAATATATTCACAGACACCAGTTGACAGTACAGGGCGCACTTAGGCATGCCAGATATATGCCTTAGGAAGTAAACAGAATGGGAATAACTCTGATACAGTGACACCTGAAAGAATCATTTAGAATACATTTGATGTCGCGAGCAACATATGGATCACCAGGAGAACAGCACTTCGGTCGTGCGGGCGCTAGAGTTTGAAATGTGCTTAACATCCAACCGCTGGGCCTCAATCTCCACCAAGCCGGCTTCTATCCCCAGACACATCATTTGATTGTTTTAATAAAGACCGTAATTCATCCGAGAAAAAGGAGCAATTGGTCAAAGTTCCGAAGAGTGCTGTCGAAGACTGCCTAACAACATCCATGTGTTGCAATATATGCTCTGGAAAATCTCTAAAATGCTTGCTAGAGAACGATTCTGTATTACATTATACTGGCGGCTACCGCATCAGCTTCTGCTCGCTATCTCCTGCTCTACAACAGCAGCTAGCTGCAAATTGTTCTCTTCCAAGAAGAAGAAATGACCGTTGCCGACCAGACCGAGTTCCCGAAATTTAACCCACGTCACGTCCTTGACACCTGCTTGGTGGAGATACGAAACGAAACAGTGGTCGTACGTAATATGAGGTGAGTTGGCAGCCGTGAACATAACATATGGCACCTTCGCAATCTGAGGTAGAGACCGGACCTCAGTAGCATTAGACTGTAGAAAGCACGAACGGAGTGCGGGTGTGTCCTCTCCAACTTCGACCGTGATCAGATCCTCTGTGACATTGACGACTGGTGGGTCGTACGTGATGGGGGTGTTGGTGAGCCCCCATGGCCGGCTGCGAGTACGCCCGACCGAGGGAACGGTAGCGTTGCCGATGAGACTCTGGAAGGGGATGTTCCCTGGCTCCAAGTTGATAGTTGCTCGGACGCTCTCCGGACACTCATCCGACATAAGCGCGGAGTAAGTCGCACCAGCCGAGTGCCCCACGAGAAATGACGGTCCGATCAGCGAAAGCAGTTTGCATCCTGCCGCCCGCATCGAGAGTTCCTGCGCCGTGCTGTTGGATGTCAACGGCACCGTGGCCGCGAAGAAGGCATCGAAAACCGGGTCTCCTTGTGTTCCGTTGCCCGGCCACTTATCGTGTCCTTGGGACTGAGGGTATGCGTCCAGGATCTCAGGGGCAGTGAAGCCGCTCTCATGAATGGACACTGTTGACCCTAAACGGAGCGGGTATTTGCTGATGTCGTTTTGCCCGCTCCGTCCGTTGGCGGTTATGTCGACGATGTAAACTTGGTACCCTTGCTCAAGGAAATATGATGCCCACCCCTGGCGATTGTCGGGTGTATTAAGCCAAACGTTTCCGGCCGGTAAGCCGGCTGAGATGAACACGACCGGATAAGATTTGTCGACGCCGGAGGTGGGTGTCAATTTTTCGACGTACATCTGGTCCGATATGATGGACGACGTCCCGCTGGCCACGTATTCACCTCCGATGAAGAAGACATCTCGGTGATAAGCTGGCTCGGCAGGTGTGCACTCAGGCTTTACTGCGTTGATTCCATCGCAGGCTGGGTCGGATGCAAGCGCCAAGCCAGCACCCAAGACAACCCACGCCCAGGGAACGTGTCTAAAAAGATGACAGCGCATGTCGTGAATCGGCACGATCGGTACGCGTTGCTATTGCCCTAGGGTGCCTGGTTTGGGGTGGTTAAGTTCTGTCTGCTATGGGCACCGATGGCGCATGACAGAAGCGAGTGATAGCTTTTAACCTCTTCTCGCCGTTAAATGCTTTCGGGTGCTCTGTCCCATTCAAGGGGCTTGCCGAGATCCATGCAAGGTTAAGGGCACTAGGTAAAATTGTCGCGGTGGATATGCATGTGGGCTTGCAGATTATTGGGCACGAATCTAGACTAGCAGGGCCATCTCGGCGCGCCTCCACATAATCCATGATGCTAGCAAGCAGGAGACCGCATCCTTCACGGCCATTGAAGCCCAGAACATTTCAGAATTGGTTATCCTATCGTGTCAGATTGCGAAGAGAATGCTATTCAGTCGCGATTCTTGTAAAATAAAATACAGGCACGTCCAATACGACCGTTTCACAGTCCTGCCATGGCTGAGTCGTATGAATCATTTCTGATGCCCATCAAAGCCGCTTTCTTGCTCATGTCATGTCTGTGAACATGCTTGAGGTAGTCACTTAACTCTTTAGACATATTCCCAGTTGCCTTGACATGTTCTTTCTTGATAATAACACGGCCTTTTTCGTCTTTCTGTCCTTGCGCCGCGGCAAGCGCAACGGCGACCTGGGATGCTGAGAAAAGCCACACATGAGTAAGTTGTTCACATGTACTCTGGCGGGTCACATAGCAACACGAAAAAGAATTCAAAACGTTCTTCGACACACTGTATTGAAGGTGACGAGGATGCTTCCATGGCCTTGTCGTCGCCAGCCGGCAATAATAGAATGCCTCGTCCCGGCACCGCGATAGTCGAGTCCGCCGACAGTGCATCGCAGGTCTCCTTGTCGTGGACCCTGTCACGTAGCTTGCTCCAGATGACCAGCTGTAGCCGGGTATCTAACCAAGAGCCCAAGCACAAGAGAACAATGATTACAAAAGATGGTGCTGGGAATGGAGAACATACAACCGGTGAATGATGAATAAAGGCTTTCACTTAGATTGAGGCTGCGTAGATAGAGAGAGGAGTCGAGTCGCAACCCGTAAGCAATAAATGCATAGCACTGAGCCTTGTTTAGATACCGGTCACGGCTCTTCGTTAACGTTGTACTGCATCTTTGCATAACCATCAACCTTCGATTTTGTCCCGCACCGAAGTTGTTCCATGTAAAGATCCTAGATGACAACTTCCCAATCGAGCTTAGACTGTACTAGGACGTGCAATGAGGGCTGGGAATTTCGTACAAGATAGTTTGGCTCTGCTCTGAAATAATCGGGAGACTGAGGTCAATTTGTATGGATGCACTCCCTCGAATGATCACACTTAAGCTCGGGCACACGCAATCTTCCAGGACAGTGTTGAACAGACGCTCCGTCAGTGAGTCACAGGTCAAAAGAACGTACAAGTCGAGGTTCTATCGATCAATCAGCAAGTCTCTACAAGCCTAAATTTATCACTCTGTACCTAATTATTTGAATCATTGGACTCCCTTAGTGTGTGCTTACAAGCTTGGAGGACAGGTGGTCAACCATTACTTAGGAACGCCAAATGAGAAGCATTTCAGGCTTTTAAGATGAGTTTTGTTAATCTACTATTAACTTAGCTACCTAAGTTAATCTGGCCGAGCAGTCTGATTTGCTGGCTGTAAATGGGCAAACTGTCGTAGTAGCTGAAGAGTTATCTAAGGGAACTCTTATAGTACAAACAGTACCGAATAAATGAAAGAGCACTTCAGTTGACATAAGAAATAGTGAAAGGATTTTATACAAAAATGTATGAATAGTATGTATACGTACCTATGTACCCAGGTACCTAGACGGATGGGTGCTTGGTTGGCCGAACCGTTTGGTTGAAAATCCGCCCTAGGTTTAGTAAGGTTAACAAATCGGCTGATCGAAACAAGCAGGTTGGGTCTCGGCGTTGTGGCACCAACAACCAACAGCAGACATAAAAGGCGGCTGTAATCCTTTACAACCTGCTTGGGGTCCTCCAGCCACCCGCGTCTTCGCAACATTTACATTCAATTCAATTTCGCATCACACATTTCGCCCATCCCAATTGCTTCAAGCCACCTGCACGGGTTGCGACGGCAGCACCCACTCAGCTCTTTATTCACGTTCTGTGACATTTTCAACTATCCCCCAGCTCAGCTGTGTGACAATCCGAGGAAAATGTCTACAACAGCAGGGCCCGCCGAACTGCCGACCTACGAGGCCCTGCGTAGCGCGCACGAGAGCGTCCGCCTCACCGACGCCGCCAAGCGCCTGCTGTGGACACTCCCGGGACCACTCTCGACCTCGGTGATGGTTATGGCTGAGCAGCAGAACCCAGACTCGCCCCGTGAGGCATACTTTCAACAGACAGTGGGTGGGGTGTCCTGGCACGCCATCGCGTCCGAAGCCCTGACAGAGCCCCGGGTCTCCTCTATTACAGTTAGGGTAGACGTGCTGTATATCTGGGCCGACCAGTGGGAGGAGAGTCATCGCCACGCCGAGCCGGGCGACGAAGGGTGTGTCTTTGGACCCGATCCCGAGGAACAGGAGACGGAGGGGGGGCGAGACAATGATACAGACGCCGACGACGACGAAGACGAGCTTATTCTTCTGCGTTGCTGCGGAATGAACCGACCGAAGATTCACACGCCACTTGTTGTCAAGCCTCCTTCAGCTTCTGGAAGGCAGTATATCACCGTCCATGACTACCTATCAGCTGTACACCCGTGGCTGGTAGCACAATGGAATGACATTCTGGAAGCCAGGAACGTATGGGAGGACAGATCACCATCGGCCGTCACAAAGCTGGCAGTCAATTATCATGCACCAGATCACCTTATGCTGGACGATTTGGAGAACTGGTTGTCGTTTATGAAGGGAGGGCGACATGTTCCGCGGGCCATCACTTCGAAGACTTTGTTTCAAGGCCTGCCGCTTAATTGGGGCCCCAATGTTCCTTCCCTAGCATGAGTCAATAGATACATGTGTTTACATGGTGCAAGGCGTACGAGGAATGGGCTCCGCTCACGCAGTATAAATGAAGAGCGGGTTGAATATTATTTAGCTAATTAGGAACCGTAAAGGCTAATCTAAGGCACCCTCAAAAGGTCGATCGCTCCCCAGTGCCTGGCAAAGAAACAGAAACCTTTCTTTCTCAGGCAAAGTTGGGATCCCTCACAAGTTTGACGATGATGTTTTCAGGCTTGGCCTTGCTGGCAATGTACTCAGGCGTGTTGTAGGCCGGATTGGTGCTGTCGACTGTGACCTGCAGCTGGCCGCCGTTGACGCCACAAGCCCCCAGCAGAGAAGCGGCTCTCTGGGCGTCGGTGGCACCTTCGCCGCCGTCAACGGTCCTGGCGAGATCGTAGTACGTCACTGACGAGTTGGTCCTCGGGTTGATGTGCTTGGCCAGGGCCAGGACGGTGCCGGCACCAAAGAGCGGCAGGGTCCATTCCGAGCAGTCGAACTCAGGCGGCATGGTCCAGAGTGGGTTGTTGCTGGTGTCGGCCAGGTAGCGGAGGTATGCGGCGGCGTATTCGATGTCCTCCGGGTCAAGGTTCTGGGAGATCCCGCCATTGAGACCGTAGCAGACGAGTTGCGACCCCTCGCCGCAGGCGGCGCGCGAGGCGAGGAGTCCCGGGTGCACGTCGACGTGACGCGGTTTTGGGCTTGTTCCGCGGCTGTTCAGCGCAGCAGCAGATACAAGTCCGACGCTGGTGAAGGTAGAGAGCTGGATGAGTGTTGAAATATACATGATGGATAAGCCTGATGAGTTAAAAGGAGGGAGATATGTGATTCTCAAGGGGAAGATTGATGTGATTTGCGAAGATAAACTCGCGACAACAGAAAATGATGATAGAAAGGCCAAAGAATCTCCAGGGAGTCCCGAAGACAGAGTGAGATTTATAGAGACAGAAAGGGTCTTCATTCAATGTTCCCTCCTGCCTACTTCCCTTCAAGTTCACCACACCCCAGTTACACATGTACTTCCGTACCAGGTACGACAATCGAACCAGAATCCACAATGAAAGTGAGATTGCAGAATAGACACGATAGTCTGTGATGGGGTCATGCGACGAGGCATGGAAACATTCCTAGCTTGGCCATTTGGGCTGTACCTCGGACCATGCTTCATGGTTACCGCAGTGTGGACGGCAGCAACACTGTGTGTTCTCTCATTCCAGTGAGTACATGACACTAGCGGCGCCTGTGAGAGAGGCCAGCAAGAGTCTGCAGGCCCTCAGAGGACCACGAGGGATCTCGGGACTAGTGAATACGACGCAATGATCCTCTGCGCCCAAGTTCCTCAGACGCGAGAGTCCTTTGGGTCTCAGCGTCAAAACTCATTGCCTCGCATGGGTTGGGCGGCATTGCAATCATTTACCATTGCAGATCTGAGATCCCCACATCTGCCTCTGCGGCCACAAGCGCTGCTCCAGAGAGCAGAAAATCGGGAACTCCGATGCCTGTTGAGATCATGTGAGCATTCAAATTTTGCCGACTTAATCCATTCGGCATGATCTGGTTCATTTGAAATCCTTCGTCTGCCTTGGCGAGTTGTACTGACCATATACCTTTGTTGTTGGTTCAAAGCCAAGCCAGCTCAACAGTACCCACTCGAGTCAGAGAAACATGACGCTGTGCCTCATCTAGAGCTTACAGTACCAGAACAACGTTATAGGCTGTGCCGCAAAGCGACTCTGTTGGGGCATAATGGTCATGCCGCGATGCAGGGCTTGCCGGACTCCTACTCACAATACCTTTCACTAATACCAGGATGCCGGCCTCTGTCCTTCGGAAATTCGGAACGGTAACCCTAGTTCAGATTGTCTCCTGCCCAGAATAACACAAGTGAGCCACCATTGATAATAATATATCCCGGATATCGGGTCGAGACCAAGGAAGCCGTTCTTGCTCAGTCAGCCTGACACAAAGATAGCCGGATGAATGCACGCTTAAGCGTGATCGGTCAGCCGCAAAATACAACCCAGGTATGTTAGTCTGGCGATTCCTTCTGGCACCCAAACTTCAACCTTGTTGGCATGCAATACTACCTAGGTAACCTTGATTGGAACTATCGCAGGCTCCAGTTGTTCGGCAGACCAAAAGCATCCGTCGTCATTTAATTTTAAGATGACACTGTATTGAAACATGTGTTTTTTTGTTCCCATACCTTTGTGAATGCAGAACGGCCCAGAACATGATAGACCTATGCAATCGACAGGTCGTCTTTGCCAAAGAGAAAAGCTCATGGGCAATTTCTTCAAAAAAACAAAATTGCTCCTTGAACTGGAGGCCAATATCCACTAACGTCCTCTTTTGGTCCTTCCGCCGTAGGATTCTGCAACCGTGTTTCTTCGTGGATGTCGACGGATGTTGTAACCCTCTTGAGCGACCAACAGACATGCGACCTCGTATCATCGTACCACACCTCATCTTCCACATTCGATGATGAGCGAGTTTTGATGAACAAGGTTTGAGCATCCCCAGCAGAGCCGAGTCAAAGACTTTATCGGAAAACATAGGCTGTTGGTTCACATTGCTTGATGTTCTGGCTAAGCAAAGATAACCTCATCTATCATGCAAACAGTTGTTCCTGATCACGTCTCCAGGCCCACTCGAAGTTATGTAGTCTTCAAACAATAAGTTATGGCATGTACTTTTGTAAACTTCTGATCTCGTTTTGTCTAGCAGATGTAAGTACTGGGCAGTTTCCGCGCCGAAATTAACAAGCACGAAAAAAGTCTATAGCTAGCACAAATGGATAATGTAGCGTAAACTCAGAAGACCTGAAATAATGCGCGATGGGCGAAAATACTAGAATGAGCCTTCATTCTTTACTATATATTCATATTCACGAATCCAACAACTAATTAAGTTCATGCCATCGATGGAAAAGAAGAACGATGAAAGATGTTCCTGGGTCCCCTTGGAGGTGAGCGACGACCAATAGGTTCAAAAAAACGCCAGGGAAGCAGCAACTGCAGCGCCTAAATCTA
This sequence comes from Diaporthe longicolla, assembly GCA_000800745.1. Classification (NCBI taxonomy): domain Eukaryota; kingdom Fungi; phylum Ascomycota; class Sordariomycetes; order Diaporthales; family Diaporthaceae; genus Diaporthe; species Diaporthe longicolla. The sequence goes on from JUJX01000045.1 coordinate 98,067, forward strand.
GTATGGCCTGCGGTGGCCCAAGAGGCGTCGTGCAGTTTCCGTACTGGCAGACGCCATCGCCACAGAAATCCTCACCCGAGCCGCATTTGCCACTGATGCTGCAGCAGTCGCCCCATTTACCTGCACACCTCCGCATGCCGTGCTCGTAGCCACATGTTCCATCGGTGCTATAAATCCTGTCCCCGGGACAGATCCCCTCGTAGCAGGTGCCGTCAGCACAGTCCTCACTATCAAGTTAGCAAGGTCAGCACCACTTCGAACATTAAAGGCACTTCAAAACAAGCGTGGACACTTTGAAGTATTGGCCATTGAAGTGTGAAGTAGCTGGAAAGGTAGGACATACTCCGCGTCGCCACAGGTCCAGCTAACCGAGTTGCAACATTGTTTGTGGCATTGTTATACAGAGGCCCACAGAGGCCATCAGTGGCTCTTACAGGCTCGATGACTTATTTGCACCGTTAGTATTGCCGTCTGTACGAGGTTAATTGATCGCTGGTATTGTGAAAAAGTGACTTATATCCGTTAACATAGTATTTAGTCTTGGGCAGGATGTTGCTGTAGTCCGGGTTAAGTGTCGGGTTTAACTTGAAAAATAGTTCTAGGTCTACGTTGTAGAACTCTGAAATCTCGGTGCATGAATGGTAGTTGACCTGGCTTGAGGTTATGCCCTGGTAGCGACAATTGATTTCTCCTGCCACAGCTGGAGCCTGCTACTAAGTGCTCGGAGTGATCTGGGCATCAATTCCTGTGGCGATGGGAATAGCGTAGCCTAGATCCCTCTTTGCCTGCTATGTCCACGGGACACATTCATCTGCTATGGCTAAAATTGGTAGAAGTAGAAATACTAAGTGGCTATACGCTGCTTGGCCAGGATGACTTGTAGACTTTGTTATTGTTGGTGGTTGACTCTTAAATTGCTAATGCTGATTGTAATGCAAATGTAGTAGAAAATTGCACGGCCTAAATGGTTGTGCTTTGATATTTTATTAGGACAATTCTATGAGTAATTAATAACGAGAAATATCTCGTTGTAACTTATTTGGTTGTTGGCTACGACTTTTTCTGAGGAGGCTGAGAGATACAACCGGCTGTATGGGGTTTGAACACTGTCTGGGAAAAACGAAGTGAGCCCCACCCCTGGGAAAATTCGCACCTACGCATGTGCTACCTAAACTTCTTTAAGTTAACTTTAACCCTTTTTTAAATAGTTATTCCTTAATAACTTTCCTAAACCTTTACTAAAAATTATATAGAAAATACTTTTAAGATTCTAATTAAAATCTTTATAAGACTGTATTTTTTATATTAATATAAACTAAAAGTATTTTTTTTAAAAATAGATTTAAAGCTTTTAGAATTAGATAATTAAAAAATATATTCTTAAAAATAAAAGAGTGTGTGTGTAGGCTAAGGGCCCTACTAGCTACTTAGTTATCCACTATAGCCTATTTACCCACACCTTTTAAAGACTAAACTTTCCCTTTATAACCTTTTTAAACCTTCCTTTTTATATAGAAGGTAATACTAAGTTATTTTAAATTAATATATTAAGGATAGCTACTTTATCTCTATTTCCTCTCTTATAATAAAAAAGACTTTAATAAAGAAATTTAAAGTATTTTCTTTATAATTTTAAATTAAAATTTTAAAAAGTTATAAAAAGATAAATATTTAAATAATAATTATAAAAACTTTAAAAAGTAAATATATAAAAAATCTATATTTATAAAGATTTTAATAAGGATTTTAAAGGTATTTTTTTTATAATCTTTAGTAAAGGTTTAGGAGAGTTACTAAGGGATAACTACTTAAAAAGGGGTTGAAGAAATTTAGGTGGTACGTGCGTTGGTGCGAATTTTCCCAGGGGGGGGGCTCACTTCGTTTTTCCCAGACAGCAGAATCATCTCCGAGACGTTACATCTTCACGAGATCCTTTCTCAGCCGCATATTTTGGTTCCCGCCCATCGCTAATGGAACCAACAGAACGTAAAAATGAATTCATCCATAGCGTGGGATTTCGCCCACAAAATGTCAGCAGACTTTGGCACATGCACGAATGAGCCCATGATTTTATTAAACTTCTTGGCATTATTCGGTCATTGGACCCGACTTTTGTCTGTTTCCATTAACACCTAACTATTGCACCCAGTAGCCGTGCCAAGATATCGCGGCGCAGTCTCAGGACTCTTACCAGCCGGATGCATCGTGAGATACCACCTTCCGAGCTTTGACGAGTGCGCGCGTTACTTGCATGTGCCAGTCGACAGCTGCAACTGTGGTGGTGCCGATGGGAAGCAGGGCGGTAGTGTCAAGAACAACTGCATGAACTGGAGGCTTGACCCGAACAGCAAATGGTGAGGGCAAATGAAGTGGTTGTTTCAAAAGATTCCCACCAGCGCCGAGACACTTTCTATCATATTTCTACAAATATTAGGGAAACCAGATCTGCGATGAGGTTAAGGCAAAGTCTTGTGCACATGCGGCTTAACAATATGAAGTCTACGCTTTGATCCACTGTCAAATATCTCTCTTGAGCTTTTTATATTTACTCCCTCGATAAGGTTTACTATAGATATTCGACACAGCAAATCCCATTGGATCCAGTTCACTTGTATCAGGTGGTTCCGTTCTTAATTTGTGTACATCCCAGAAGGCGGACGGTCCTCTTGTACAGTATTAAAAGCTCAAAGGTGGCGCGGTCGACAAAGGCCAAACGCTCATAATAGCGCAGAGAGAATACTGTAGTTTAGCCTGCCTTGCCGTATAACATTTACATGCCTAGCATTATCCCCAGCGAGAGTAACAATCCCCACCAACCAACCTCCCCCTTCACACCACCTCCCAGCCCTTGCCCATCCTTCCCAGCCTGCCCACACAAGCTCCCACAGTCCGTCTTTTCAGTTCCATTCCACTCCCCACAGCCCACCATCACCGCCGTGCCCCGCGCTAGCCCCGTACCCGCGGGTGTCAGCAGCGCCGCGTGCGCCCCGTCGTCATTGCACAGGTTGAAGTCCACCACGCCACCGTAACTGTTGGGCGTCTGCAGGTCGGGCTGCGCGCAGATCGGGTCGTCCCCGTCCGCCGGGCACAGGTTGTTCACCTTCACCACGATGCTGCTCCCCGCGTTGGGCACAGCTTTGCCGTTTGTGGCGTCCGTCTCGACCGTCAGGCGGTAGCATGTTCCGCACGCGGGGCCTTTTCCTTGGCCGGGGCCTACGCCGAAGAGGTTTTGTGATACGGCTGCTGCGTAGCCGGGCTAGGTAACGACCATGATTTTGTCAGTGCGAGTGTGTGTGGGATTCTGTGTCTCATTTGCATGCAACGTACATAGGTGTAGAACCCGCAGGCTACTGTATTACTGTTGCAGTTGGGCGAGCCTTTGGGGTCGTTGGTCCCGTACCAAGAGATGGTCGCGTTGTACGTCGTCGTGGTACTGTCTTGCGCCGCGCCGAGGGCTGCGAGACCCAGCGCGACAAACATGGAAGGGGAAATCATGTTGTATCGCTAAGTACCCTAGGGTAGCTCTGAAACCTTCCCTGCAGGTGGCTCTCTCTGGTGAAAATGCGGGGCATAGAGTCGGATTGAAAATGGACACCAGCTATCCAACCGCGATCCGCTTTCATTTTGTAGCGAAGCAGCGGCAGGACGATGATTTCAGCGACGTCACCTAGCTATATCTTCCTCAGCCATCGGCTGGCTATCAGTGAGGATAATAATGGTCCGAGGGCCAGGCCGCATAACTCTCACTGAAGTGTTCCCATTCTATAGGACAGTGGTCCGGGATGCTGATCATCCGACGTCATTTCCAGGGTTTCCCCAACCTGGTTTAGGCGGCGGGGCAGCTAGCTATTTGATGTAGTGGTCTTCGAGCTTGGTACAGTATAGCCCCTATATAGACTATGCCTATAGCAGCCTATATCAACACCGCCTTGAGGTCATTGGAAACACGCCGAATGTGCCACTAACTGAGTGGGAAAGAGCTCATACCTATTTTACGAGGTCATGTGTAAGTAAAAAGGAAAACGGCTATGGAGTGGTAAGTATGGATGAAATGTTGGGACTTTAGCCAGCCACAACTTTTCAATGCCGTAAGAGCAATATTTAGCACAGCTATTGGGTACAGGGTTTCCGGCTCGCTCGAGATGCGAGCTTCTGCCAATCATGTCTAGGCTTTCCAGATGCTGCAGTGTCTCCGAGCCCCAATGGGGGTCCATCGACTACACTGGGTCGATGGCAATCTTGGAAAGCAGGCCTCATTTTAAAAGGTTTCTTTTTAAAATTGTTTTTTCGTCGAGCAGTTCCTAGACGAGCACACGGCCGACTAGGGTCTCCCTTTGTGGACTCGTAGGATGAGTTGCCTTATTAGCAAGGGCACTCCCGACCCGGCCAAACGGTTAAAGTTATGTCCTACAATATGCAGCTATATGCCCTCCCTATCTTGACACCCGTGGACCTAAGCAGGCTCGGCTGCGACCGCCTGGTTCATTAAAAAGCGATCGTTACTAGACTTATCTCAGTATCAAGCATAATCTGCAAAGACAATCTGCAGGGTGAGTAGGGAACATCGATAATTGCTCTCGGTCGCATAGCAAGTGTCTACAAATACACTAGCACTTATTGAAAACAAAGTTTAAAGCAGCCCTTCCTGGGCTACAATCAGCAACATTGAAATGGTTGAATAGTCCTAACATAATGCTCCATTTAGTACACCCGTCTTGTCAGTTGTCTCATCCTCAAGATCTTACCTCGTCTTCATGGTGTGACAGTGCCAACCTGAGCCCATGCAGTATTTGTAGATAGCACGATCGTTGGAGTACAGGATTATACTTTCTGATCTACATTGAAAATTTTGCCAGTCGCATACCCAGTGCCAGAATACATTGGTTTGTAGAAGCAGATTGGAAAGTCGCTGGGGGAAGCCCTACTTCGGGAGACTTACCGGCGGTTACCTCAAAAGATACAATGTGTCTTGCCCTTCTAGGACACTCACTATTGTTGCGGCTTAATAGAGGAACTCAGAGAATACAAATAGTCCATAATCGGTGCCACCTGATCCTCCCAGTCAAAGAGGCGGAACAGTCCCGAGCATGGATGTTCTCGACCTTACTATTCATTTCATCAAGCGAGTCATCAGATGGGCTTGGCAAGTCACCTACCAGAAGTCTACCCCGATTGTAGGGCGATCCTTGAGGAGTTCGTAAGTCCAGACGTAGGAAGCCTGGCCAAAGATTGATTCCTGGGAGTCGGGCGGTGATCGGGGCGTCATCACGTGGATGCCTTTTTTAACACTCTAAAGCTCATTTAGGCTGCCTCCTACCGGGCGTATGTATGGCCGACGACGGCGAGCCAAGATATTCGGGAATCGGGCCCGTAGCACTGTCCGATGTCGCGACCATTGTTTCCGCGCTGGCATTTGTTTCACAGGTCAATAAACACAGATGCACACGTCTTCCATCACCGCAAAATAGATGCGCCAACTATTATGTGCATATCAAGGTGGTGTGGGGTTTTCGCTTGCACATCCGCGAGAGCGAAGCCGAAGCAATGTGTGCAGCTGCAGCTGCTGCAATCACCAAGAAATTCGGAACTTAGCTACGCAGCCCAGCCCTGGGCGCGACATTTTCGCAGTTGTCAGGAGTCTGCCGAGAAAACCAAGAACGCAGTCGGTGGCCCAAGCCTTGACTAAAGTATTAGAGCCGAGACCGAACCAGGCGGTGCGGGTCAACAGACGCTCGGGAGCCCCAGGGAGACGGTCCCCTTAGTTTCGCCAAGTTGAAGCCAAGGACACAAGCTCCCTCAAGCTGCAGTTGGCCACCGCTTCATGTTCCCCCTTAGCACGGCAATGTTTTAACTAATAGTCGACAATACTTGCCATTACTGAAGCTCCGACCGCCCCAGAGGTAACCTGATGAGCTCTTCGTCGTGTTGGCACCCGCGGCATATAAATGTCAGCGAGGTGCCATCTGAAGACTTTTGGCAGCATGTTTGGCCCATGACACCTACGGCCTAAGTGGCATATTTTACCCATCAAGCCCTAATCATGGCGGACAACAATACTCTGCCAGTGCCAGAACAGAAGACAGAGCTCCCCCTCAGCTCACTTTCCAGAGCCCTGGTCAGTCGGCGGAGCCACAGGTCCCTGGCTTCCCAATTCCGATCAAACAGATCCGCAAGAGATGTCGAAGCTCCGGTAGCCTCGCACTCAGATCCGCTGGGATTGTCACCCTTGATTAAAGCAGATTCTGAAATATCATCCATCCAGGTGGAGAAGAAACGCAAGATATCACTCCACCCAGAAAAGCCAGTCAAGGAATTTTACGAAGTGCAAAATGAGGAGATTAGGTCGTTCCTGAAACCTGTGGAGCAGCACCAGCAGTCGCTTGAGGACACCCAAGAGGCTTCTGGCCTCCGGTACCAGATCGCCGTCAAAGGCAGTCTCTGCGCCAACGTCTGTCTCTCAGGGCTGCAGCTCTACGCGGCTATTTCGTCAGGATCCCTGTCACTGATCACGACCATGGTCGACTCGTGCTTTGATCCATTCTCGGGACTTTTGCTGTACATGGCCCACCGGACGGTTACCAAAGCAAGCCCAACGAAGTACCCCGTGGGCAGGGCGCGAATCTCCACAGCAGGCAACATCGTGTTCTCGTTCGTCATGTTCACAGTTTCCGTTGTCATTCTGGTGCAGGCCCTCCAAACGTTTATCAAAGGCTCCACCGACGAGACGCGGCCCTTCTTCCTGCCCTCCATCTTGTCCGTTTCGGCCGCGTTCTTCACCAAGTTCTGCCTATTTCTGTATTGCTGGACCATCAAGCAGCACTTCTCGCAGGTGGAGATTCTCTGGCGGGACCACAGAAACGACCTCTTCCTCAATGGATTCGGTATCCTGACCTCGGTCGGAGGCAGCAAGCTGCGGTGGTGGATCGATCCGATGGGTGCGACCATATTGTCCGTGACAATAGCCGGGCTGTGGCTGCACACGGCATACGACGAGTTCCAGCTCATTATCGGCGTGTCTGCAGAGCGCGAGATCCTTCGGCTGATCACATACATCGGTGGGTCTCCTTGCTTCATCCGTGAGCTTCGGATGATCGTCTCCGGAGTCATGATCCAATGAGCACGTGATTCACTGAGCTGACCACTGCCATCCAGCCATGACCCACTCGCCAGAGATCCAGCAAATCGATACCGTCCGTGCCTACTACTGTGGCCCGCGACTGATCGCCGAGGTCGATGTTGTCATGAACAAAGACGAAAGGGTCGAGGTTGCACACGACGTCGCCGAGGCGTTGCAGATCAAGCTGGAGAAGCTCCCATCAGTAGAAAGGGCTTATGTCCACATCGACTACGAAACAAGTCACAAGCCAGTAAGTGAATATAGGAACTGATGAGTTAATCTTGTGCAGCCAAGCTGACTACTTGCAGGAGCATTGTTTGAAGAAGTTGACATGATTGATGAGTTTAAGAATCGAGAAAAGGAGTTTATCTGCTTATTTTTCTACGTAACTAAATAACGAGTCCTAGCGGCTTTTATAGACAAGCTTAGCTTTTCGCTAATATCTGATTCCGTTTCTATTCCGTATACAGCCGTAGCCATACACAGCACCTTTATACAGTCGTAAACACTCAAGACCTAGCGTTTAAAAAAAGTATATATTACAGATAACAGTGGTTAGATATAATAAATCTATAGACACATAGCCTTAGCCTTATAACGTATAGACTAGGCTAGGGAGAACCGCTCCTAATAAGATATAGTTATTAAGGCTTTAGCTATACTATATTTTCTTCTTAACTATTTATCTATCTACTATTTACTTAGCTATTAAACTTTCCTTTTAAAGCTTATATATAAACTCTTTAAGTTTTCTATACTTTTATTTATATTACCTTTTTATAAGTATTTTTAAATTCTTCTTTCTATTTTTAATAATAAAAGGAATAATATAAAATAATATAAAATTATTATATTCTTCCTTATTTAATAGTTTATTAAAAAAATCTTCTTTTATTTCTATTAACTATATTAAATAAAATTATTTTTAATATTATTCTTAATATTTTAAAAGTAATATAATAAAATATAATTAAAGAAGTAATTTAAAATTATATTAGATAAGTTATTTTAATTAATTAATAAATAGTTATTACTTAACTTTATTAAATTTTACTTTATTAATATTTAAACTTATATAATTTAAAAAAATATTATTATAAATAAAACTAAAATTTTAAATATTAATTCTATTAAAAAATATATTATAATAAATAATTAATATATATTACTTTTAATAAAAGTATTTTAGTTTATCTTTTTAATATATTTTATATTATTTATAGAAATAAATTTAAAAAGTAAGTATAATAAATAATAAATTAATATACTCTAAATATATAATAGCTTATATAAACTTTTAAATATATATAAATTAATAAAAGATTACTTAAAAATAAGTAAAGAATACTATAATATATTAGCTAAGAAATTAACCTATTAGTTAAGTTAAAAGATAGCGGGGGTTACTATAATACTCTATGTATAAGGCTTAGGAAGAGCGGTTAGGACACTGAATAGATAGGCTATAGATGACTATTAGAAACAATAAACCAGGTTAAAGAGTTAGCTAGACAATAAATAAATAGACACAACATAGCCGGCCAAAGTCCTAAGTTTTATATCCCCCTGGTTGTACATTGAATCTTTCTCTACAACGGTGACTATACCACAGCACCATCCGCAGCTTCAACAGCAGGCACAACACCAAGAGTAAGCCCGATCGATGACCACTACCACCACCACTGCCACCAACGACAACATGGCGGATACTCCGCCGCAACAATGTGCCCCCGAACCCATAGCTATCATCGGCACTGGCTGCCGCTTCCCGGGCGGCGGCACCACGCCGTCCAAACTGTGGTCCCTCCTCCGGGAGCCGCACGACGTCGCCCGCGACGTGCCGCCCTCGCGCTTCGCCGTGGACAACTTCCACCACCCCTCTTCGCAGCACCACGGCACCGGCAACGTGCGGCAGGCCTACTTCCTGGACGAGGACGTATCCCGCTGGGACGCCGGCTTCTTCGACGTCAAGGCCGCCGAGGCGCGCGCCATGGACCCGCAGCACCGCCTGCTCCTGGAAACCGTGGTCGAGGCGCTTGACGCCGCAGGCCAGCCCCTCGAGGCCCTGCGCGGGTCGGACACGGCCGTCTACTGTGGCGTCATGTGCGGCGACTACGAGGCCATGCTCCTGCGCGACCTCGACGCGCTGCCGCGCTACCACGCCACGGGCATCGGCCGCAGTCTGATGAGCAACCGCATCAGCCATGCGCTGGACTGGCGCGGCGCCAGCGTCACGCTCGACACGGCGTGCTCGTCCAGCCTGGTCGCCGTGCACCTGGCCGCGGCGGAGCTGCGCAGCGGGCGGTCGACCGTCGCCGTCGCCACGGGCAGCAACCTGATCCTGGGCCCCGAGAACTACATAGCCGAGAGCACGCTGCGCATGCTGAGCCCACGGGGCCGCGGGCGCATGTGGGACGCGGGTGCCGACGGCTACGCGCGCGGAGAGGGCGTGGCGGCCGTGGTGATGAAGACGCTGCGCCGGGCGCAGGCCGACGGGGATCCGATCGAGTGCGTGCTCCGGAACACGGGCGTCGGCCAGGACGGCCGGACGCTGCAGGGCCTGACGGTGCCCAGCGCGGCGAGCCAGACGGCGCTGATCCGCCAGACGTATGGCGAGCTGGGGTGGGACTGCAGGGTGATGCGGCCGCAGTATTTTGAGGCCCATGGTACGGGCACGCAGGCGGGGGATCCGGTAGAGGCGCGGGCCATCCGGGATGCGTTTTTCCCGGGCGAGGATGAAGAGGTACAGGAGGGGGGGGCTGACGACCGGGACAAGATGTACGTGGGGTCCATCAAGACGGTGGTGGGCCACACCGAGGGCAGCGCCGGGGTGGCCGCCCTCATCAAGGCGTCCTTGTGTCTACGCCACGGTCAAATCGCACCCAACATGCTGTTCTCGACGCTGAACCCGCGGGTGGCCCCCTTCACCCGCCACCTGGAAGTGCCGACACATCTCATGCCGTGGCCCGAGTTGACATGGCCGCAGGACGTGCCCAGGGCCAGCGTGAACAGTTTTGGATTCGGTGGCACCAACGCCCACGCCATCCTCGAGGCCTACGTTCCCCCTCGGCAAGGATCCGTAGACGAAGGGGACAGAGACGACGGGGACAGGGACGACGCAGATGCAGAAGTTGGCCCGTCCCTGCCGTTTGTCTTCTCCGCCATGTCCCTCCACTCGCTGCACAATCTTGTCCTTTCACACGGGGACTACATCCTCTCATCCTCGTGCCCCGCCTCGCCCTCCATCCCGGCCCGGGGCCTGCGCCGCCCTCTCCGCCTCCCCGAACTCGCCTCTACCCTCGCCTCCCGCCGCAGCGTGCACCGCTTCCGGGTGGCCTACACCGCATCCACATCCTCGGAGCTCGCCGCCGCCATACAAGCCCGCCCCCCCTCCCGGGAGAACAAGAGCGTGGTGGAGGCCACCGGCTCCAACTCCAGCTCCAGGCAGGCTCGGGCGGCGCCGCAACTCCTCGGCATTTTCACCGGCCAAGGCGCCCAATGGGCCGGCATGGGCCGCTCCCTCGTCGCCCAGTCCGCCTGGTGCCGCGCCCGCATCGCCGCGCTCGATGCGCACCTGGCCGCCTCGCGCCTCCAAGCCGACGACGACGACAGCAACGCAGATGAGAACAAGCCCGCGTGGACGCTGCTGGGCCAGCTCCTCCGCGATCCCAGCAGCCAGCCCGAGCCGCTCTTCGGCCTCGACGACGCCGCCCTCGCCCAGCCGCTGTGCACCGCCGTGCAGATCCTCCTCGTGGACCTGCTCGCCACCGCTCATGTCCGGTTCGCCGCCGTGGTGGGCCACTCGTCGGGCGAGATGGGCGCGGCCTACGCGGCGGGTGCGCTGTCGGCCGGCGACGCCATCACGATCGCGTACCACCGCGGCCGCCTGTGCAGCACGCGTGCGCCGCGTGGCGCCATGCTGGCGGTGACGGTGGAGGGGGGCTGGGCCGAGGCCGAGCGCACGGCCGCCGAGTCTGGGCTACAGGTCGCGGCGTACAACTCGGCCACCAGCGTGACGCTCTCGGGGAGCGAGGACAAGGTCTGGGAGGCCAAGAGGCGGCTGGACCAGGATGGGGTGTTTGCGAGGGTGCTCAAGGTGGACAGGGCGTATCACTCGCGGCTGATGGAGGGCTGCGCGGAGGCATATCTGGAGGCCATGATCCGGAGTGGCATCACTTCCACCCCGGCTGCCCCCGAGTCCCTGTCCGACACATCTCGGTCCTCGGCCTCATGCCCCAGGACCAGAACCAAGTGGTTCTCATCTGTCTTCCCCACCTCCCCGGACGGCGTATCCTTGCTGTCCGCCCGCGCCGAGCCCGCCTCATACTGGGTCGACAACATGGTGCGCCCAGTCTTGTTCGCGCAGGCGCTCGCCGCGGCCGTGCAGGCCGTAGGCGGCGGCGGCGGCGGCTTCGACGCCGCTGTCGAAGTAGGCCCGCACCCCGCGCTCCGGAAACCAGTGCTGGACACGCTCCGCGAGGACGACAGCGCCGTGCCGTACTACTGCGGGACGCTGTCCCGCGGCGAGGATGCCTGTGCGTCGCTGGCCGCCGCCGTGGGAGCCCTGTGGTGCCGCCTGCCCGCGGGTGCTGTCGACCTGGCCGGCTACCAGCGCGCACTCGTCGGCCGGGATGCCCTGTCGCCGTCGGCGGCGGGCCCTCGCGATGCCACCACCATGGCCCTCTGCAAGGACCTGCCGGCCTACCCGTGGGACCACCGCCGGGCCTACTGGCACGAGTCGCGCCGCAGCCGCGTCGCGCGCGTCCACCCGGGCGGGCGGCGCATCCCGCTTATCGGAAGGCTGTGCGCCGACGTGCTGACGACGGCGACCATGAGCTGGCGCAACTTCCTGGGCCCCCACTCGGTGCCCTGGCTGGAGGGCCATTGCGTCCAGGGGCAGGCCGTGTTCCCGGCGGCGGGCTACGTGGCCATGGCGATCGAGGCGTGCGGGGCGGCGCTGCTGGCCACCGGCGAGAGTGGTGGTGGCAGCAGGCTGGTGTCGGTGGAGGTGCAGGATGTAGAGATCCGGCAGGCCATAACGCTGGGCGGCGGCGGCGGCGGCGGGCAGGACAGCAGTAACGGAAGCCCGGGTGGCAAGGAGGTGCTGTTCACCCTCAGCGACGTGGAGTGGACCGTGACGACGCTGGCGGCCAGCTTCACCGTCTCAGCCGACGTGGGTCGCGCGGATAATGTCCTGGCTGTGGTGGCCCGGGGCACAGTCAAGGCCTCGTTCGAACACGACGCCACCACAACCACGGCAACCGCGGCCACCGCCACGGCCAAGACCAGTCGCCGACGACTCCATATACCCCCTAGCACAGACCACACCGGACACCCCCTCGCCGCCGTTGACGCGGGCGAGTTCTATGAGTACCTCACCACTCTCGGCTATGAATACTCGGGCCCCTTTCGGCAGCTCTCCAGCCTGGAGCGCCGCCTCGACGGCGCGCGGGGGTCTCTGCCCGGCCTGGGCGCCATCGACAACCAACTTGCACGGGAGGACGGGTCGGAGGCCAGGGCGGACGAGGCCCCCGAACCACCCTGCATGGTCCATCCCGCCGTCCTCGACCAGGCCCTGGAAGTCGCCATCCTGGCCTTCAGCGGGCCCAACGACGGCCGCCTGCGCACCCTTCAGGTGCCCGTCTCCATCCGCCGCGTTGTCCTGGACGCCACGTTGCTGTCGGTGGCAGGGAGCGGCGTGAGACCGCTCGCTGTGTCGGCCGAACTCGACGACGGCGGCGACGACAACACCGCCTCAGCCCCCCATGCTGCCGAGGCCACCATTAGCGGCGACGTGGACATTTCCCTACCCCCATCACCAGGAGCCGCTGCCTCCAGCTCCACCCCCGGCGCCGGCGGCGCCGTGCTCCTCTCGGTCCAGGGCATCCGCTGCGTGCCGCTCGCGCCGCCGACGCCCGCCGACGACGTCGCGCTCTTCTGGCAGACGGCGTGGGACGTCCTGCAGCCGGACGCCGCGCGCGTGGCTTACGACCTGCACCCCACGGCCGCCGAGCACGCGCTGGCGCTGGTGGCCGAGCGCGTGTGCTACTTCTACCTGCGCAAGCTGGACCGGGAGATCCCGCGCTCCCACCCCGCGCGCCGGTCGGGGCCGCACGCGGGCATGTTCGAGTACGCGGCGTGGGTGATCGGGTGGGTGGCGCGCGGGGAGCACAAGTACATCCCGCGCGGGGAGTGGGACGGGGACACGCAGGAGGATGTGCTCCGGATCAGCGACGGGTTCAAGGAGACGGTGGACATACGCATGGCGCATGCGGCGGGCATGAACTTTTGCGACGTGATACGCGGCAAGACGACCATGCTGGAGCACATGCGCGAGGATGGCCTGCTGGACCGGTACTACGAGCAGGCGTTGGCGTTTCCGGCGTACAATGAGTACCTGGGGCGGTGGGTGCGGCAGTTGAGCCACCGGTTCCCGGGGATGGATATCCTCGAGGTTGGTAAGTACTCGCCGACTGCACATGTGGCGCGTGGGGGTCTGCTTCAGAGTCAAGTCTGCTGTGGTGCCCACCGGGGTGAGATCTTATTGCTGACCTTGTCTTGTCCTGTCCCCTCTGGCCAGGGGCCGGCACCGGCAGCGCCACCAAGGGCATCCTGCCCAAGCTCGGCGACGCCTACCACTCGTACACCTTCACCGACATCTCCCCGGGCTTCTTCCCCACGGCCCACGCGGTGCCGCTCTTCCAGCGCCACCTCGCCAAGATGGCCTTCAAGGTGCTCGACGTCTCGCGCCCGCCCGCCGACCAGGCGGGCTTCAGGCCGGCCTCCCCCTCGGAGCCGGCCCAAAAGTACGACCTCATCATCGCCTCTTTTGTCCTGCACGCCGTCCCGCGCCTCGCCGAGACCATGCGGCACATACGGTCGCTGCTCCGGCCGGGCGGCTACCTGGCCATGCTCGAGGTCACCGACAACGAGCCCATCCGCGAGGGCGCCGTCTTCGGCTGCCTGCCCGGCTGGTGGCTCGGCCGCGGCGACACGGACCTGCCCCGCGTCTACTCGCCCTGCATCGGCGTCGCGCAGTGGCACCACCTCCTCAAGAACACGGGGTTCGGGGGCGTCGACTCGGTGACCCCCGCCCGCGACCCGCTCGCCCATCCCGTGAGCCTGATCGTCAGCCAGGCCGTCGACGAGCGCGTCGCGGTGCTGCGCGAGCCGCGGGGGGTGCGCGCGCCGGGCCACGTCCTGGCACGGCAGCGCGTGCTGGTCGTGGGGGGCCCGGGGGCGCTGGCGGCGCAGGTGGCCGACCTGCTGGCCCGGGAGGTGGGCGTCGGCCCGAGGGCTGTCGACGTCGCCCCGTCGTTTGACCACGTGCCCCTACAGTCGCCGCCGCCGTGGACGCTGCTCGTGTGCCTGTCGGACGTCGCGGACGGCGCGGACGGTGCGGACGGCGCGGGCGGCGACGGCTTCTTCGCCCCGGCGTCCCTCACGGCGCCGCGCTGGGCCGCGCTCCAGCGCCTGCTGCTGGCCGAGGCGTGCGAGTGCGTGCTGTGGGCGAGCACGGGCCGCCACGACGGGGCCAACCCGCACGCCGCCGTGGCGCTGGGCTTTGGCCGCACGCTGCTGCTGGAGCGGCCCGAGCTGGCGTGCCAGTTTGTCGACCTGGACCGGGCGGCGGCCGGGAGTGCCGAGCTCCTGAGCGAGCTGGCGGCAAGGCTGGTGTGTGCTCGGCACTGGGGCTTGACGAAGCCCCTGCGGCGGACCGGCGGCGGCGGCGGCGGCGGCGGCGACGTGTTGTGGACGTTGGAAACGGAGCTCGTGGTGCGGGAGGGCGTGGCGTTTGTGCCGCGGCTGAAGCGAGACCAGGACCGGAATGATCTGTACAATGCGGCGAGGCGGGTGGTACACAAGGACGTCGACCCCGCGACGACGCCGGTGGCCTTGTCCGAGTCGTCATCGTCTGTGGGCTTGGTGGAGTTGAGGCGAGGGCCGGCTGCCATTGCGACAACCGGCACCGGCATCGGCACCGGCATCGGCACCGGCGTCGGCACCGGCACCGGGCCCAAAGGCGAGCACGGGCAGAGTGTGGTCGTTGTCACACACAAGTCCCTCTCGACGGGCCTCCAACTCGCCGCCGCCGCCGCCGCGAGCCAGCTTCCTCTCCAGCTGGTCTTGGGCCATGTGCAACAGCAGCAACAGCAGCAACAACACAACGAAAATGCATTGTTGGCACGCGCCCGTGTCGCCACGCTCTCGCCCCTTCACGCCTCCCACGTGAGCGTGCCATCCTCGCTGGTGGTCGAGGTGCCCCCACCACCACCTCGGGGTCTGGAGGAGCACGTTCTCGTCGGCCGTCTCGCCGACAACCTGGTGGCTGCCGCGCTCGTGCACGGCATGCGCAGCGGCCAGACGCTTGCTCTGTACCTGGGCGCCGGACCCGAGGCCAACACGTCGCGCGCGCGTGCCGTGGCTCGTCTTGCTGCCAAGCTGGGCCTCAGACTCATCGTCTTGGTCGTCGTGGGCGTGGACGTGGACGACTCCGAGCCGGAGCCCGGGTGGTCGTCATTACCTGAGCTGGCGCCCGAGTCGGTGCATCTTGTCCGGATTGCCCATGGCACCGCGGCCCGGGCTCTGAGACGGCTGCTGCCCACCACGCCCGTGGACCGCTACGTCGGGCTCGCCGACGACAGGCAACTGCTGTCTGCGCCTATCAGGGACGTCCTGGGGGCCTCCTTGGGGCCAGCCTTGGGGCCAGCCTTGGGAAGCCCGGACACGGCTGGTGGGTTGTTGCTAAGATCGGCCGCGGCGCAGATGCCCGTCGACAAAGATGGCGGCGCCAGCACCACCAGTATCGACAAGCCCGCCGTCGTCGACGATGCCGCGCTCGACCATCTGAGCTCGCTGCTTCGCGCGGCCGTGTCTGCTACTCTCGGTGACAATGACGACGGCTCCGAGGTCTCGTCAGCCTTTGAGCTTGTACCTATACAAGACTTGCTATCATCATCATCACCAACATTATCCACCATCAACTCCAAGACCAGCTATCCGTCCGCGATCCTCAACTGGCGCTCCCCCCCCCTCCGCGCCCAGCTCACCACCACCATGCTCTCCTCCGCCGTCTTCTCCCCCTCCAAAACCTACTGGCTGCAAGGCCTCTCCGGCAGCCTCGGCCTCTCCCTTGGCTACTTCATGGCCCGCCGCGGGGCCCGCCACATCGTGCTCTCCAGCCGCAATCCCCGCGTCCCGCCTGGCTGGATCCGCATGATGCGCACGTCCTTCGGCGCCGCCGTCATCGCCCTCCCCTGCGACGTGACCTCGCCGTCCTCCATCGACTCCTGCCTGGCCGCCATGCACGCCGCCAACCTGCCCCCCCTTGGCGGTGTCACCCAGGGCGCCATGGTGCTCGACGACGGCGTCATCGCCAACATGTCCTTCGCCGCCATGCGCGCCGCCCTCGCGCCCAAGGTCGCCGGCAGCTGCCACCTGCACGCCGCCCTGGCGCGCGCCGCCGCGCGGCCCGACTGGCTCGTCTTCTTCTCCTCCGGCGCCCTGGTCACCGGCCGCATGGGCCAGGCCAACTACACGGCCGCCAACGCGTTCATGGTGGGGCTGGCGCGGCAGAGGCGCCGCCGGGGCCTGCCCGCGAGCGTGCTCCATCTCGGCCCCGTCCTCGGCGCCGGGTACGTCGAGCGGATCGACCGCAAGGCGGTGCGGGACGGCCTGCTCAAGACGGGCTATGTGTTCATGTCCGAGACGGACTTCCACGCAGCGTTTGCAGAGGCGGTACGGGCGAGCCCGCCGGACACGCCGGATGAGGGGATGGAGGTGACCACGTGCGTGCGCACGTGGCGGGATACCGACAAGGAGAGGCCCGTGTGGTGGGCGAACCCGCGGCTCAGCCACTTGCAGGAGAGGGGCCCGGCGTCTACATCGTCGTCGGCGGGGTCAGCTGCCGGGTCGGGCAGCGACGGCCCGGATGCAGGTCAGAAGCAGCAGCGTTCCGTGACGGAGCGTCTGAGGGCGTGCACGTCCGTCTCGCAGGCCGAGAAGGTGATACGGGATGCGCTCCTGCAGGAAATGACAGGCTCGCTGCAGCTGCAGCTCTCGGTGGACGAGCACGACGCCGACGCCGACGCCGTCGCCAACCGCCGGCTCGCCGACGTGGGCGTCGACAGCCTCGTCGCGGTGGAAATCCGCGCGTGGTTCGCCAAGACGGTGGGCATCAACATCCCCGTGCTAAAGATCGTGAGCGAGACCAACACGTTGGGTGACCTGGTAAGCTCTGCGATGGCGGAACTGGCGCCGGGCATGACGCCGCGGCTTGATCATCAGGAAGGCGAGGAGGCTGGCCACAAGACTCGGAGGCGCTCCGAGTCGAGATTGGAGAACGTGAACGGGGCGGACAAGGCGAACGACTTGAACACGGACAGCAAAGCGTCCGGGCCGGGCTCGGACTACTCGCCCACAACGGCTGGTCAGTCCATGGCCTCGTGGGGGTCCCCGTCCAGTCCGGCTGCTAGTTCTAGTACTGGCAGCTCGGCCGTGGTGACGCCGTTGGGATTCGAAAGCGCAGGACTGGCGGCGGCGACACCCGCCGCCGCCGAGGCAAGAGCGCAGGCAGATTACTATTCATTATCATCATCGCCGTCGTCATCATCATCGCCGTCGTCGCCATCCGTGCCAGTGGTGATAAAACGCCTGCCCCTGACCAGCAACCAGTCCATGTTCTGGTTCGTCCACGCCGTCCTCGACGATCCCACCACCCTGAACCACACGGCGCTGTATCGCGTGCGGGCCGGGGCCGGTGGGCACGGCCGCAACCGCAATCACAACCGTGATAACAAACCCCTGGACGTGGCTTCCCTGCGGCGCGCCGTACTGGCCGTCGGCGCGTGCCACGAGGCCCTGCGCACCCGATTCGTCGAGGGTTCAGAGGGACAGGGGCCCTGTCAGGAAATCCTGGCCCGCTCGGCCCTGGCGCTGGAGACGCAGGACATCGCCAGCGAGGACGAGGCGTGGGCCGAGATGGACAAGATGAAAGGGCACGCGTTCCGGCTGGACAAGGGCGAGGTGGCGCGGATCCGGCTCCTCCGGCTGGTCCACAAGGTCCACACTGGCGATGGTGCCCCGGGGTCAGGGCCAGATTCAGACTCGCAGCCGGCGGTCGACTTCCTCCTCTTCGGCTGCAGCCACGTCAACTTCGACGGCGTCTCCCATGGCGTCCTCCTGCGGCACCTGGCGGCCGTGTACCATGGCCTTCCTCTGCCGTCCACCGTGGTGCAATACTGCGACTGGGACGCCCAGCAGCAGCAACAGCAGCAGCAGCAGCAGCAGCAACAGAGTTCCCAGCAAGACATGGCCCACCTCGTGGCGCGCTTCACCCCGCCCCCTGCCGTACTACCCCTCCTGCCCATTGCCCGCCCCGGCGTGCGGTCGCGCGCGCCGCTCCGCACCTACGCCCACCACCGCGTCGACGTGATTCTGGACGGCGCGACGTGCGCCGCCATCAAGACGGCCTGCCGCCGGCCGCAGTGGCGCTGCTCGCCCTTCCACTTCTACCTGGCGGCGTGGCGGCTGCTGCTGTCGCGGCTGCTTGCGTCTGAGGACGTGGACATGGACAGCGGGCTGTGCATCGGCACCGCCTTGGCGAACCGAGACGCGGCCAGCAGGGATGCCGTCGGGCCCATCATGAACCTGGTGCCCCTGCTATTCACGAGCTTGGACCTGGCGCCAACGTCCTCCTCCGGCGGTGGTGACGACGAGGGCCAACCCGCAATGACGCTGACCGACCTCGTGCGCGACACCAAGCACACAGCGCAGGCCGCCCTCGACACGGCGCACGTGCCCTTCGACACGCTGCTCTCGGCGCTGCGCGTGCCGCGCTCGCTGCGCCATGCGCCGCTCTTCCAGGCCTTCCTCAACTACCGGCTCGGGGCGCAGGAACGGACCCCCCTGTCCGATGCTGCCGAGCTGGACCTGCTGCACTTCGAGGCGGGCCGGACGGCGTACGACGCCAGCGTCGATGTGATCGACGATCAGGGCGCCGACGGCATGTGCAGGGTGGCCGTCATGGCCCAGACCGCGCTCTACGACGCCCACGCGACGGCCGTGCTGGCCGAGGGGTTTGTTACGGTGGTGAAGGCGCTGTCGGCGCAGGAACCCCACACCGAGGTGGCGGGTGTGCGACACCTAGACGTCGGCGGAGAGCTGACCGCCAGGGCACTGGAGATGGGCCAGGGTCCCGTCTGCGAGTCCAGGTGGGTTGGGCACGTGTCGCTGGCCTCGAGGGTCTTGTTGTTTGCGCAGCAGACGCCGCGGAAGACGGCGTTGATCCAGGTTGGGCACGGGTCGACGGCCGGTACCACTGAGCCGCTGACGCTGTCGTACGAGGCCGTGGCTGTGAGAGTCGTCGATATAGCCGAGGCCTTGTTGGCCAAGATCAAGACCCTAACCAAGACCCCGACCCCCGGCAGCAGGTGCGGCACAATTGTGGGGGTGTTCATGGAGCCGTCGGCGGACTGGGTGTGCTCCATGCTGGCCATCATGCTCGTGGGCGCCGTGTACGTGCCCCTGGATCCAGGTCTTCCCCTGTCGCGGTTAGTCGACATGGTCTGGGACTGTCGCCCAGACGTGCTTCTCGTTCAGAAATCGACGGCCGGGCGGGCCGAGGACAATCTGATGTCGCCCTCTGCTGGGGACATTGCGCCGCTGCTGCTCACCGTCGACGACGACAACCAGGTCCGTACCAGCCGTCCGAACCACGCCCTCGACCACTACAAAACACTCGGCCTCGCGCCGTCCCCCTCCCCCTCCCCCTCGGCCGCCGCCGCCATAATGTACACCAGCGGCTCCACCGGCGCGCCCAAGGGCATCGTGCTCACTTACGCCAACCTGATCAACGAGACCGAGCACATGGCCGCCTCGTACGGCATCACCGCCGCCGACACCGTTCTGCAGCAGAGCGCCCTAGGCTTCGACATGTCGCTGACGCAGATGCTGTCGGCCGCCTGCCACGGCGGCGCCCTCGTCGTGCTGCCCCTCTCTGCGCGCGGCGACCCCGTCGCGATCGTGCGCGCCATGGACGCCCACAGCGTGACCGTCACGGGCGCCACGCCCAGCGAGTACCTGGCCTGGCTCGTGCACGGCGAGCCGGACCGGTATCTGCGCGGGGGCGCGTGGCGCGTGGCCATCTCGGGCGGCGAGACCCCCAAGCCGGCCATGCTGGAGCGCTTCCGAAGGTTGGACGTGCCCGGCCTGAGGCTGTTCAACGCCTACGGCCCCACCGAGGTGACATGCTCGGCGACGCGCATGCAGCTGGACTGCCGCCGACGGCCCCGTGGGGATGTGACTGCTGCGGGAAAGCCGGCGCCCAACTGCGCCGTCTACGTCGTGGACGTGCACACGCTGCAACCCCTGCCGGTCGGGTGCGTGGGGGAGATCGTCGTGGGCGGCGCGGGCGTGAGCAAGGGGTACTTGCACGGCACTCAACATTCCAAGGCACAGGCAGCAGCCTTCCTGGACGACTGGGCCTACGCCAGCTCGGCGCATCGTCGGCGGGGCTGGACGCGGGCGTACCGCACCGGCGACCGGGGCCGCTGGCTGGCTGATGGCACGCTCCTGGTCGAGGGCCGCATCGCGCACGACGACACCCAGGTCAAGCTGCCCGGGGGTGTGCGTCTGGATCTGCGCGAGATCGAGGCGGTTATTCTCAACAAGGGAGGGGACTTTGTGGCAGACGCGGTCGTGACGGTCCGCCGCCGCCGTCACAACAACAAGCCGGACTCGGATGACGACCAAGAGGAAGACGACTTGGACAGTGACGGCGCCGACCTCGTGGCCTTCGTCGTGCTGCAGCCCGCGGCCCCCGCATACACTGGCACGCCCGAGTTCCTGGAGCACTTCCGCACCCAGCAGCTGCAGCCCGCAATGCCCATGCGCCACGTGCTGCCCGTCGCCATCGTCCGCCTCGATGCCTTCCCGCGGACGCGTTCGGGCAAGACGGACCGTCCTGCGCTTGCCAAGGTTTCGCTCGTTGACGGCCGCGGCATCGACAAGCCTTCTCCTTCAAGTTCCTCTTGGGCCTACCAGCAGCAGCAGGGCAACCTGAGCCCCGCCGAGCAGCGACTATGGCGAACCTGGTGTTCCGTCCTCGGGCGCAACACTACAACAAACTCGAGCCCGGACGGCAACTTGAGCATGACCGTCGCGCCCACCACCGACTTCTTCCACGTCGGCGGCACCTCCCTGCTGCTCGTCCGCCTGAGGTCCGCCCTCGAGGCCGAGTACGGCGTCGACCTCGCCCTGGTGCAGCTGTTCGAGTGCAGCTCGCTGCGCAGCATGTGCCGGCGCATATTCGGGCGGGCCAAGGAAGACGACGAAAGCGACGAGGACGCCCCCATCGACTGGGATGCCGAAACCGCCATCCCCGCCTCATGGCCCACCACGGTTGCCTCCCCCCAAAACCACCCCACCCGCCGCGTCGTCCTCACCGGCGCCTCCGGCTTCCTCGGCGGCAAGCTCCTCGCCGCGCTCGTGGCCCGCCCGGACGTCGAGCACGTCTACTGCGTCGCCGTGCGCTCGCCCGGCAAGCTCGAAAGGGCCCTTTCCGCCTCGCCGTCCATCCGCCAGCACAGGCACAAGATCTCCGTCTTCCCGGGCGACCTCGCCCTCGCCTCGCTCGGCCTGTCCCCCCACGACTCCTCGTCCATCTTCGCCGCTGCCGATGCCGTCCTGCACGCCGGCTGCAGCATCAGCCACATGCGGCGCTACCGCTCGCTCGCGCCCGCCAACGTCGCCGCCACGCGCGCGCTCGCCCGCCTGGCGCTGCCGCGCGCGCTGCCCGTGCACTTTGTCTCGTCGGGCAGCGTGGCGGGCCTGAGCGGGCTGGCGACGTGGCCGGACGGCGCCTCGGCGCGTGACTGTCCTCCGCCGGCGACGGGAGGGGATGGGTACACGGCCTGCAAGTGGGCCAGCGAGGTGTTCCTGGAGCGGGTGAGCCAGAGGACCGGCCTGCCGGTGGCGATCTACCGCCCGACGAGCATTTTGCGGACGGCAGATGGCGATGGTGGCGATGGTGATGTTGATGACGGGGCAGGCAAGGACCTGTGGCAGGAGCTGTTCTACTACAGCAGGCTGGTCCGGGCGGTGCCGGAGAGCGGTACGGTGAGGGGGTGTGTGAACTTTGTGGGCGCCGGCGCGGTGGTGGACGCGATCGTCAAGGGCGTGTTGCAGCACAACGGCGGGCTGCGGCTTGTGGACCTGGCGGGGGAGCGGCAGGTGGCGCTGGGGGACCTGCGGGAGGCGGTAAGCAAGGAGTGCGGTGGTGAGGCGGTCGAGACGTTGTCGCTGGGGGAGTGGGCGGCGAGGGCGGAGAACAAGGGCATGCCGGTTGAGTTGGCACAATTCTTTGCATCGGTGGAGAGCATGGGCGGGTTCCTTTTCCCGAGGTTTGTGAAGGGAGCGGCGTGAGGATGAGGGTGATAGGAAGGAGGAGAGGCGTTTGGAGTGTGTTGATCCTGGTTTTCTTGTGCTTAGTAGACATGTCGGAGCCTAGGTAATAGTGTATAACTTTAGTTTTAAGTTATATCTTACTTTACTCTAACTTATATCTAGCTTTATATTTAGAATCTCTTAGATAAATAAGCGGGCTCTTACTTTTTAAACTTTAATTTATATTTTTAGAATTTAATATAAGTTAATAATTTTAATTAATTAATAAAGTAAAGTTTTATATATAAAATTAAATTATTAAGTACTTATAGTTTTATATATTATTAAAAAAGTAAAATAATTTTAAAAGTTAGAAATATAAACTATTTTTTAATTAACTTATTAACGTTAAATATCTTTTAATATAATAGTAAGTTCTTATAAATTAACTAATTATTTAACTTATTTTAGCTATTTAAACTAAGTAGCTTATAAAGTTTATACTAATAGTTTAATATAAAGTAATACTTAATTATTTAATATATAAAAATATTTATTAAAAAAAAGGAAGGTTTCTATTTTTATTTTATAAATATTTTAAAATACTTTTAAGATTGTATTAATATTTATTTAAAACTTTTATATAATAAAAATTATATTAATATTAATATATTATAAACTTTATATATTAATTTAATTCTTCTATTAAACTAAAAATCTATAATAAAAGAAGATATAATAAAAAAAGATATAGTAAAAGAAGAAATAGTAAAAGAAGATATAGTAAAAGAAGATATATTAACTTTAGAAGCTATCTGCTGTGGTGATAACCATGGTTCTCCAGTGGCTCGATGTCCTGGGAGTGGGTCTGGGACCCCAACCCTCATCTTGCTTGGCATGTCCCGTGACTTTGCTAGGATGAAGTCGGTGTCGTCGTCGGTTTCGTCGTTGTTCCTCTCCCAGATTGCGTATCACGCCAGCCGCTTCTCTTCAAAGGTACAGATAGCCAGCAACAACAAGACCAATCATAATGATCGATAGCCACTGGAGGAACATTTCGGACTCGGTTTCCTTCATCCCCTTCGTCACGGTTGCTTCCCATGCAACGCCGGGGGCGTTCCTCTCCGCCTCCGTCATCTCTGCGCTGGACTTTTTGCTGGCCATGTTGATATTGAGGTTTTCTGGTTGGTCGGTGCGGTGTCGAGAACGGATCCCTGGTAAGAGACAACTGCTTGCTCTCGAAGTGATCTGGGATGCCAACAAATGGTTCGGATGACAGAATTAGGGTCGAGGCCGTCAGATTAAAAGCCGACGATAGTCAGATCAAACAGAGAGAAAAATGTGAATTCGGGAGAGAGAACTCTAGACAATTTTTTCCAACATGTTGTTCTACGTTGATCTAGCAGATTGTGGTCATGTTATATGTTGTCTGTTGTGAGGGACCATCATCCGGATCCCTGCATTCCGGATGGGGAGGATTGTGGGCCGATATCTTGTGTGGATCGTATGTTGCCACCAGAAGTCAGGTGTAGGGCTGGCGGTAAGCAAAACCAACGAAATTGTGATTGGGATTTTGGGCCACAAAAGCGGTTAGTCTGTTGGCCCAAACGCCGTGAACTTCTTACCCTGGTTTGTTTGGTGTCCTGAGCGACTTCATTTTTTCGGAGGGTTCGAGCACGTGTTGTGCAATTATTGTTATTATTCTGGGTTGGGTTGGTTGGGGTGCACGGATTCTTCAAACTAACGCACTCAGACTCACTGAACAACCAAATATTGAAATGGACAGAGTACCAGTACCTATTTGGAGTGTATGGAGTGCGGCTGGTGTAGATAGTTCATCACAGGTAGAAGATCGCCTTCATATGGCAATGGTCAATGTCACAGGGCCCACCAGGTGGATCTGAGCCATGTTGAGATTTACTTGACAGGCATGCGCACACGGAAGAACCCGACCTCCTCGATTGTTTGAAGATCTTATATCTGGCCCAGCTCTGATGGGCAAACATGCAAATTTCTATTGTAGATAGGTGAATGAGTCTGAGAGTTGTATTTTCAGAGGACTCGCATGTGACAAACAATCATATATTACATTATGCCGACCGGTAGGCTGATGAACAATCGACTTAGATAATCACGTGTTTATGCGCATCACATTCGCTGCGTTTGTAGGGATTGATTAAATAGGAAGATACCTGAATGTGCAAACACCGTCAGCTGAATCGTTTGCGTGTAATCGCGCTCCTGAGTTCAAGTAACGTTGGCCTCCATCGTCACGGTTCAACTATCTAGGTACCCTAGGTTACCATATTGACAGGTAATTTGGGTAAAGTGTTCCTTAAGCAGTACAGTGCAGACACAGACAAATTTCCGTTTGCCGGTTACTCCTCAAGTAACGACCTCCCATCAGTAGTGTCGATCGTGGTCGTGTTTGGTCGAAAAGTCACAAGCAACGGGTACTTGCACCAGTGCACCGCGCGCTAACATTTCAGCAAAATCTTAAAAGGAGCGGGGCAGAATCAACACTGGCGACGGGGACTCGTTGCCGGTCCCGACGACGTCTTGAATCCACCGAATTCGGCACGACACGACACAACCGGCCTCGAGATCTCAAAAACTGCCAAGATGGTCATCGACTACTCGAAGTGGGACAACATCGACACCGACTCAGAGGATGAGCCGGCGACCGCCAAGCCGGCGGAGGCGCCTAAGCCGGCAGCTCTGCATCAAACGCCAGCGCAGCCAACTCAAGCCTCAGTTTCTGCGTCCTCAAACAACGTGGCAACATCGAATGGACAGATCAAGGCCGTCCTCGTCCGCTGCAACGACGACCCGGCCCCAGGAGCTAAGTGGTCCGCAACCACAATCACCAGCGACCACCCCATCTTTGAGCAGGCCGACAACAAGGCACAGCTGCCCGCAGCACTGGGAATTCCCCTCGCGTTCCATCGTCTCCCCAGTTCCCAATTCAAGAAGCGCCCCTCGAGCTTGGACAACCAGATCGTCACCTACATGAACATCGAGCTGGAGTCTGGTTTCGCTCCTCCAGCCTGGCAGTCTGATGTCGGAACTGTGCTCGTTGCACGGCTGGACAAGAAGCCATTCCTTGCGCAGCATCTCGAGGCCGTTTGGCAGTACTGCGACTACATTCTGGATCTTTTTGGCAACGGAGATGGACCACCGAGGCGTTTGTACAACAGGGCGGCGTTTGAGAAGTGGTTGGCGAGCTATGTGGAGGAGATGAAAGAGATCGGCCGTAATGACTGGAACAACGTGCCTACACCCTACCATGTCTGAACGTCGGTACGGATTCAGATGGAAAATACCATCAGGTATGCATTCTGGGAACGGATGTTTTGGTAGCACGTTCATTTCATGCTGCTAGTCATGGTGTGGTCCTCGTTGACAAGACAAGAAGACTGCATTGTCTCCAGTCTGTCCATTGATTTTACTGAGAGTATTTGGACACAAATTTTCAGTTAGGACGAGACCTTGTCTGTGGATCTGGTTGCATTCCTTGATACACTTTTGAGAACAATATTGCTTTCACCTCAGCCAGCGGACCGATTTGATTGCGAAGATTGATACATTCACATACGCCTCAGAACGGATACAGTATTTTCGAAAACTAAATAGAAAAGGGCAGGGTCGCGTGAACGATTGAGGTCGTCATGCAGTGCCATCTCGAGCGTGCCAGACCCTAATTTCTTTCAAGGCTCATCCCATAGGCTCGCTAGTAGTCTTCGATTGCTTTTCGTTGTCAGTGTATCGCTCATTTCTGGTATCTCCTCTAGACACTTACCCCGTCCACGGCTCTCTGGCATGTTGTACCGCATGATTCTGTGAAACGTTAAACCACGGCACCTGTCCCATTATACTTCATGCAATCAAGTGAACCGACTTACATCGAGTAGAAGGACGTCTCCCTTTGTCCAAGAAACTAACGACCTGGTGTCTCTACGCACTTCAGTGAGCGTCTAAGCTGCTTTGGTCGTTGCAACAGAGTACCAACCTGATTATCTCTAGGGCGGAGTCTAAGTACTCTCGAGGTATAAGAGATTCATCGCCGTACTGAACTCCATCAGCCGCGAATGGTATGATGATGGTTCGGATTTCAAACCTACCAAAGCCGGTGGTTGGAATTCCCCTTTCGCATTGATGTGCGGTGGAGCCAAGGTGCCAGCTTCTACCGCATGGCAGAATCGGGACACCACGTTGTTGAAGAAGGCAGTATATCCTGTCCGGGGATGGTCGCGTACAGCTATTCTTTGTCAGCTCTCTGGTTCATCTAACCCAACCAAGGTGTACCCACCAGGTAAGTGTTGCCAAACTCGCAGGTCACCAAGCTTGTTACTTTCAGACTGGTTCTCCCATTCCCAAGTCGCTGTAGACAGGCGCCTAATCTCGGTCTCTATCTTGTCTCTCGCGGTCTCTGTGTCGTCGCTGTCGAGAACATTCCCTCCATAAGCTTGTAATACGGAGTTGCGAGCTGATGAGGTTTGGTCTCGCGGAGCATTGTTATAGAAAAGTTGATACTTGACTCCCTTGCCCAACCAAGTCAGATTTGCGTGTAAAATTTAATAGGAGATTAAAACTTGGACTATAAACCTTCTTCTCAATCTCTTCAATAAACCGTGGATGTCTCTCCTTCAGACGGCGATAAAGCACAATGGAGTTGTTGATCGGTGTCTCGCCGCCTTTGCAGGTCAGCCAGGGTCTACCTCACCAAAGGGATGGGCGTTGAGCCTACCTGTGTCGGGTGGTGATACGCAGTAGAAGAAGACATATGCCGGATAATGGGGACTCAGTCCGAACTCATTATGCGGATATACGGGCTGGGTGTTGGGCCCCTCGTTGGCAGAAGCAACGTTCTTTGCGTGCACCACACGCCGCACTGGATTCCCAATGTCCTCATGAGGAGCCCAGCCGAAGGCATGTGCGAAGCGGGAGAATTCTTCAGCATTCTTGAGACCCAGGTCTTGGAAGTATATCGCGCCATGTGTGTCCAGCAGTTCCCTAAGGTTGCCGCTCGAGGACAGCTCTTCTACCCCCGCAACGATTTCTGCTATGTCTGCATCCGGCCGGGGCGGAGCGAGAGAGATCGGGAAGTCAGTGCCCTTCGGATAGGGATCAGGCAACTTCACGGAGGGGCCGTATGGAGTCGGTCGGAAAGCCCTGGCGATGGATCCCATGTCGACGACTTTGGTCAAAACGGCAGTGCGCAGCAAAAACTTCTAGATAGTTTCCTTTCTCATGGTTGCAGACAACTCATCTCCTGCGCCAATTGCCAGAATATATCTCTTGCATTATCAGCTCATCCGTGATTGTGCTCGTGAATTATGCCACCCTGATCGGCATCAGTGGTCGCTGACAGCCCGGCAGATGACAACCCTCGGGAAGCTGTGGCGCCGTCACGACAGATCTCACCATCGCACCCTTGCATCACGCTGCGGCCGCGGCCCTATCCGATCCACGTTTTCAACAAGCCCATGTGGGCACATGCAGTCCCGACGGGTCGAATTACTAGGCATGGTACTCGGAAGAGAAAAAAAATCCAACAACGGCTAACATAGTCTTAGATCTAGGCGAGCGCCTCTCATTTTCGTTTCCAGAAGCCAAGCCCATGAGACGTTACTGGCAACCAATCCCGCCTGAGATCAGTATCTCACAGCGGACCCGAGCGGAGAAAAAAAGTCGACTTAATGCGACATAACCAGGCGTAGAAGGACAATTATTTAGCGCACTTGGCAACAGTGTTCATATAAAATACAAGATCGAATGGCATGGTTCAGCGACCGTCTGACCCTTCCAATACTGTAAGAAAACAACATTCTGCCACCAAACGGAGCCGCGGCTATGTCGACGGACATTGTGAAGCAGCCCGAGGAGGGCTCAAGCCAAGATGTGGAGGCGCCGAAACCTGTGTCACGCTTCACGCGGTGGTTCAGGAGCCCGCTATTCAACGTCATCCTCGTGGGCATGATCTCTTTCACACAACCCGGTATCTGGAATGCGCTCAACAGTATGCTCAAAATGTAAACTCCTGATGACCAAATGTGGCAAAAGCTAACGGCTTCAACTAGATACTGGCGCTGGCGGACAGCAAGAGCCCTATCTGGTCAACGGGTCTAATGCTTTGACATTCGGGATAATGGTCTTCGGGTGTTCCATTTTTGCAATTCTCGCAAACAAGATCGGCCTGAACAAGGTTTTGATAATTGGAACATTGGGCTATGCGCCTTACTCAGCATCATTATACGTGAACAATCGGTGAGTTGCACAGCGTAGAGCCTGCTCATTCTTGCTGCTGATTTGATGATACAATAGTTATGGTACGGAGTGGTTTGTACTGTTTGGCGGTGCCACCTGCGGTGTGGCGGCCTCTGCGTTGTGGGCTGCAGAGGGTGCGATTGCTCTTGGCTACGCCGACATACACGACCGTGGAAAATTCAGTACGTCAAGGTTTCTGAAATGTCCAGTACTGGAGCTTATTTCTAATGGAACTTCAAACAGCTGGCATTTGGCTCGGTCTTCGTGAGCTAGGGCAGCTCATCGGTTCCTCCATTCAACTCTCACTGAACGTCAAGAATGGCCAGAGAGGCAAGGTTGGATACTCGACATATCTAGTCTTGATCGCCCTGCAGTGTCTCGGCCTTCCTCTTGCACTGCTCGTATCACCACCTGAGAAGGTCATCCACCGGGATGGCAGGAAGGTCCCCGACCCAACCAAGAACAAGGCTGTGATGAAGGAATTCCACAAGTGGTGGGCCTTGCTCAAGAGGAAACAGTTCTACCTCCTGATCCCGATCCTTGTCGGGTTCAACTGGAACAGCACATACCAGGGCATCTACCTCACCAAGTACTTTTCTGTCCGGGCCAGGACCCTCGGCTCCTTGACCTCCGGAATCGCGGCAACGGCTGCCAACGTCTTCTGGGGCTGGTTCTACGACCGCAAGTGCTTTAGCCGTCCGACTCTTGCCAAGATTACCTGGTTCAGCTTTTCGACCATAATGCTTGGCTTGTTCGCGTGGCAGACTGCAAATGAGAAGCTGTATGAGGACACCAAGCCAACTCTGGACTGGGCCACCCCCGGCTTTGGCCGCGGGTTTGCTGTCAATGTCCTCTTCCGGTCAGTCCCCGCTTCAAAAATGCTACGGCATTTGCGGAACATTCTGCTAATGTGCTGCTAGATTCATGAACGAATCCCACTACATGTTTGTGTACTGGATTATGGGCACATTCTTCGACGACATCGAGACCCTGACACTGGGAGTCGGCCTCGTCCGATCTTTCGAATCGATCGGCTCGTGTCTGGCGTTCGGCATCGGAGCAGTCAAGGTTTCGCCCATGGTGAACTTGATCGTCGCTTTCGTCATGTTCGTCGTCTGCATCCCTGCGACATCATTCGCTGTTCTTCTCGTACCGGAGAGGCCGATAGACAACAGGGCGCTTGATTCGGACAATTCGTCCATCGAGTCTCGCAAAGACACGGACCCAGTTGTCGTCGCTACGGCAGCAGATGCGGTTGACGGGCATCGGCCATAGCTACAGCCCCGCTGGTCTGGCGTAATTGCACAGCCTTGGCAAACTCAGAGACGGCGCACCAAGTAATGGGCTGAAAATGTCGAGAATATAAGCCACGTCGTAGCTGGTACTCGCACGTAATATTAGAGGCACATCAGTGATGATTTTTGTTATCGTATTTCCGAGCTGTGGATCATTAGAGCGATTCAGCGTGAGGCTCAAAACAGTAATGGGTAGGATAGTAGAACAAGCGTAACTGGTTTAAACTTTGAAGCCATCGTATGTCAAGCCTAATTGGCATGTGCGGCAATTGAATTCGGGAAAGAAAAAGTGAACAATTGGTGTTTCGGATGCCGAATTTCATGGCCGAGCTTGCTCCAGTTATTTTACGGAGCTGGAACCGGCCAGATCAGGGGCGACCAGGCCCGTTACCGGGGTTCGTGACTCGGGTTCTGCTCCGACTGCAGCGAGCGGCAGTAAGCAGTCAGGGTTTGCTCCGTTCCGATATCGAACTGATGGCGACTTGATGGCATGAAGTTGCTTAGTGAGACGACTCGTCTACCTCGGATTTACTCAAGGGCGGTGTTGCTTATCAAGACGTGAAGCAATGAGTCGAATACCAAGCAACATCGACGCGTAAAAAATTGGCAGCTGTCAAGATTGCAAACATGCTAGGTTAGCGCCGGAATTGCGGAATAACGGCCCTTAAGAGCCTTGTCAGCACCACTGTTTGTTCATGACTATGGTACCAGATCTGGTATCAAGTGGGTCTTATCGAAGATTTTAGAGCAGATTGATTTCCACGCGATTCTGACGTATAATATCCCTGTCAGCCCTTCGAGGCGAGACCCCTTTAATATGCGTATGCCAGCCGCCTGCATTGTCACATTGCCGTGCATCGCACAGAGCATTGATACAAAATCAACGACTGCACGGTTGCAGCAGCAAAAACACATCCAAACCTGACGACGGACTCGGCTTCACGGCGAGACTTCGGCATGCACCAAGACATGGACAGGGCGGAAGCCCTCAAGGACGAAGGCGCAAGCGCTCCACAATCCGATAGCGACGACAGAGACGAGCCGGAACACCAAGCCCTTGCAAAGACGAAGACAGCACAGTCCATCGCGGAGACGCTGCCATGGTATCGCGAACTTTTATTCGTGGCTTTGGTCTGTCTCGCACAGCTTTACACACGTGAGTTGTGGCCTGATTCTACCAAGATTTCTTTACAGTTTGAGTTTCCAACTAACACAATATCGCAGAGGCTGGACTCGGTCAGGTCCTGTCTATTATCCATCTCATCGCCGAGGACTTTGGTCTGCCAGAATCAGAGCTGCCATGGTTTCTTGCAGGATACAGCCTGACGGTCGGCACTTTTATCCTCTTCTCGGGGCGCCTGGGTGATATGTTCGGCTATAAGACAATATACATGATCGGCATGGCGTGGTTCTCCGTATGGAGTCTGGTCTGTGGTCTTTCTGTATACTCAGGCCACGTACTCTTCGTCTTTGGCAGAGTCCTTCAAGGAATCGGCCCTGCGCTGGTACTTCCGAACGGTCTCGCGCTTCTGGGCGCGGCTTATGAGCCTGGTCTTAAGAAGTCCCTGGCTTTTGCGGCCTTTGCAGCGACTGCGCCGGCAGGCTCTGTCATCGCGGCCGCATTTTCTGGTGTCTTCGCACTGGCATGGTGGCCATGGACGTTCTGGTGCTTCTCTTTGGCTCTGGCTGTGACCACTGTGGTTGCCTACTTTGTGATCCCTCCAGTGCCATCGTCACACAAAGAGAACCGACCCAGCTCATGGCGAGGCAAGCTTCTGCATCTCGATCTCCCAGGAGCAGCCACCGGCATCGCAGGTCTTGTGCTGTTCAACTTTGCGTGGAATCAGGCGCCGCTTGTCGGCTGGAGCCAACCATACATTGGTGTGACATTGGCCCTTGGCCTCATATTCGTCGGATCCTTCTTCTGGATCGAGATGAAATACTCTCCCGAGCCTCTTGTCCCATTCCACGCCCTCAGCTCCGACGTCTCCTTCGTCCTCGGAGCGATAGCATGCGGCTGGGGATGTTTCGGAATTTGGGTCTGGTATACTTGGGAGTTTCTCCTGCAGCTGCGGGAAAAGTCGCCATTGGAGGGCACAGCCAACTTCACGCCCGTGGTGGTCTCTGGGGCCATAGCTGCGGCGGTCGTGGGGACTCTGTTGCACCGCATCGGCCCACCGATTATCATGACCGCAGCCCTTGTTGCATTTGCAGTCGGCACGATTCTCCTCGCAACGGCTCCAATCGAGCAGACATACTGGTCTCAAACCTTCGTCTCGTTCATAATTGCGCCCTGGGGAATGGATATGAGCTTCCCAGCGGCGACTCTCATCTTGTCCAACGCTGTTTCGCGCGAACACCAGGGTATCGCCGCCAGTCTGGTCAACACGGTGGTTAACTACAGCATCTCTCTGAGTCTTGGAATCGCCGGGACAATCGAACTGAGGTTAAACAATGGTGGGACGACTAAGGCGGATAAGCTGAAAGGATACAGGGCAGCACTCTATTTTGCCATCGCCCTGGCCGTTCTGGGGATAGTTGTTTGCATTGCTTTCCTCATTAAATCCAAGAAGGATCGGAGAAGGCGACCAGATGATGAGAAGGCCTAAAGTAAAGCTGGGTGGAACCAACCTTTCATAAACAAATTCAGAAACATATTTTATTCGGACTAGTCTCCAATGCAGATGCTCCTGTGTCGTGTCGAAATGCCGAATTAAAGGTCGGCCGTTCTCAAGTGCAGGATGCGTTGTCATGAGATGAGTAACATTTGCAGTTTCCTGCAAAGATCGCCGCCTTGGGGCGGCTAAACGGCCTGCACTCTTAGCCAACATGCATTGACCCCGGTAGGCGTTGTCAGCACCACAGCGCTGATACTGGTCACAGTCTGCCTCGCCATAGCAGTCTCCTGCAGCGCTAGGTACCCAAGTAATATTTAAGAGCGGACTTTGCCCTCTAATTTTGCAGTGAAGTCCTGCCCATTACACCCTGCAAGGCACACAGCTGGCTCAACATGGAGGCCGAACTCTGCCCCCTTGACGACCGCAGAACCACAGCAGAAATCTTGCTCAAGGTAGCGGTTGTTCATTCCACCACCATGACCGCCTATTGCCATCTTCTCAGCATACGCGGAGAATCGACAGGGGTTATTTGCCGAAAGATGGTATCCTTCTTCGTATGTCCTACTTCTATTGTAATTCGCCACCTTCTCGCCATCCTTCACAAATTCTCAGTCAACGGCGATGCTACAGGCGTCCTTAGAACGTGGCCCAGCTATTATCTGCGGCAGGATCGATCGTCCCATCTCAAAATCTAGACCACCCAGCAAAGACAAGGGAGATTCCCTCAAGCTCATAGGTAGGGTGATCGTCGCCCTAGGCCTGGCAGCCCAATGCATCGGTTCTTGCTTCATATTCGCCCGGAGATACGAGCGCGATGCTGCTACCTGGGGCGACTGGCTCGTTGTAGAGCTCGCTGCCGCAGGCATCCTAACATCGTTGTTGACCGTGGTGTATTTGCTCTGGGAACCCAGAGTAAGATTATCCCCACGCCACGTTCATGATCTGTCTCATGGCTGTCGACGCACTTATCTGGATGTTGTGCTTCTCTTCCTTCGGGATGTGCCTACACCAAGGGGCTCACTGACTTGCAAGAAAGACATAACATTACCGAGGGGTTTCGTGGGAGAATACATCAAGATCATTTTTAATGCACCATTACTATTTGGCGCATACTGCGTGCGGCCATCAAAAGCTCGACAGTTGTTTCTTTTTGCGGTGAGAAACTCTCTCTTCGGGGGTCTGATTGGAGTTCCTGGATCGGTCCGGCTCCTGGGCCATCACAAGTCGTGAAAGTGGCTTGATCAGGACAATTCAGTTCTCCATCCTTCAAGTATCGGTATTTATGGGCTTGCCATCACTTGTTTTGTTTCTTATAGTAGGAATTGGAGAAGACTATTGGAAGAAATGGAGGGATATCAGGTCGTGGCGGGCCCGTTTACGGTGGTTGACTGATGTGCTGATAATCAGTCTTGTCACCTCGTCATTCATCTTGGTATCTAGTACGTGTACCATGATTTTCGTCGTTCAGTTACCCACCGACAATCTTTTCATGGCTATCTATCGGATATCCGACTTTGCTTTGCAGCTGAGATTGCTGGCAGTCTGGCCAATGAGTCTAGAGTGTCCGCTACTTGGTCGGATCCGAAAGCCAATTTCTTATGGCATCTCATGTGACGGTTTCAAATGCGTCAAAGACATTGGGCAGACTTCATTTGTAGCACCTAATTGATATTCAGAGTGATGATGAACACGCCTTTACACGTTAGAATGTGGGGAATGTTGCCGACGTGGAATTAATGACTTCACGTTGTCCGGTCCCACCTCAGGCCATGCCAGTGCACTTGGATAACCCATTTTTATAACTTTTTTATCAACCACACAAGTAGCCTAGGTTGTGTTACACTCAGACATTGTTATTGTTTGTTTCTGTCTATCCCTAACTTGAATAGCCCTTAAATTTTAGAAGTATTTAGTTTATTTAGATACTCTAGGATGCACTAAGCATATTGTTCTCTCCCTCAGCATCTAAAGTTACAAATGTAAGAAATCTAATTTCGCAAATAATAGAACAACAAAGAGCCTCATTTGCTGGAATGGAATACATGCTGGGCACCTGGGGTCAATCTCATTCACGGAATAGTTAATCCGGAACCAAAAGAGAGTCAAAAAGCAAAAAGAACTCCTTCAGGTGGGCTCGAACCACCAACCTCCTGATTAACAGTCAGACGCGCTAGCCAATTGCGCCATGAAGGAAATCATTTGAACAGAGCCAATTGAGCCCGTTCGTTGGTGGCAACTCGGTAATTGTTGGGCTTTATATAGTCCATCATGGAATCACCCTCCGCTCTTTCCCAATGACAAAAAGGTTCAATATTGCCTCTCCAGGCAGGTAAAACAAGGCTCAAAGAGTGTCGCTCTTTTTTGAGAGATTTGACAAAGCTAGGATTTCACCAGGTCTTCTAGATCCAGAAGTTACGCCAGAGATATTGACGGCGGCGCTTCGACGCTGGCCACCTGGGCAGGCGGCACGTGCCTGAGGTGCTGCCCCGGCTCCGTGTAAACCGAAGACCCACCCTGAAGCTTTTGGTTTGAAACGCTTCCCCTCCTTCAAATTACTCCTCCGTACGCAGGTGTGCGAACGAATAAATAAGCTGTTTTCACCCACTGTATTGTATCATTCTGAGAACCAGAAGCATTGGTTTCTGTCAGCATTCACGATGTATGGCACAGCGTCTGAGCGAGAGACCGGTTCTCAACCTAGTGTCACGCCAGGAGACGCCACAAGATGCCACGGATGCGCAGCTGCCGGCGATAGCTTCTCTGAGCCACTGAAGAAGTGCTCCGGGTGTGGCAAGGCGTGGTATCACTCGCAGGGATGTCAGCGGAACCACTGGAAAAAACACAAGCCCACTTGTCTCGCGGGTCGTCCCAAAAAAGCAGACGCACACAAATACCTTAATACAACTGCACGCACGTCGCCTGAGGCGCGAGAACTCATGAGCACTCTGCATCATCGTTTCCCGTCATCCCCCACAGAAGTTGAGGGCTTAGCGTCATATCCCCCAAGTACCACTTACCACTCACAATGAACAAGCTAACTCAGTACAGCAAACCACTCCGAAGCCTGATCTACGCCGGCAAGGACACACCGGAGAACATGCAGTTGATTTTCGGACCCGACTGGCGCAGGAGCCTTGGAAAGCAATATGATGAGACTCGCATCGAAGTCCTGCTCGACGCTCCCCGCGGCGCTCCGAGCTACGCCCTGAACCAGGCGCTGAACCCCGACAGCCGCGTCGAGCGCTCGCCACGACCGGCCACAGAATCTGAGAAGCAGGTGATCACACAGGTCAGGGAGATGCAGGATGGGGTTCGTCGTAGGATTGGTGCAGGCAAGACGCCCTCCTCGAACGACATGCAGGCCGTTTTGAGCTCCTACGGACCAGACTGGACCTCTCATCTACAAACATACATGCTTGCGATCAACACGATGGATCAGGGTGTTGGGAAGTAATTGGATCGATCCGTGGTACCTTTTCACCGAGTACAATGAGTAGTACCATTATCATGGTGAGAAATGCGCTTGTTTTTTTTTTGACGTCTGGAGTTTGGCTTTCAATGGTCGTCAATGAGAGGCAAGGAGCAGGGTGAGAAAAAAGACGGAGGAGAAGCTTTCAGCAACCAGAGAAGTGCAGTTTAACGAGTCGGCGCATTCTGCATGGTGGTGAAGCATTGACCACTGATTGTGAGATACAACACGTGTAGCTGTCGATGACGAAACTGGTTCCGTTTCTATTCCGTATACGAAAAAGAGGGAAAAGTAGTGACATTTCATTTTGAGATCCTGTCCTAGGAGTCGTCGTGCGCCATGAGAAAGAAAGCTGTTTTGGTTATCCGAATAAGGTACTCAAGCACTTTTAACGACCAGGGAACCATAAAAGCAAAACGGCGCTGTCAATAATTTCCAAGTCGTGATGTTTTGCCTTCCGGGTCTTACTGTTCTTTGGTCTTTAGTCATTGGGTTTCTCCCTTAGAAATTGCACGAAGCGTCGAAGATCTTTCCTGCACTGGTTATTGATAAGGGATTATAAAGTGATATGAGTTAGAAGAAACGCAAGCAGGTTATTGACTCTCGTTCCGAGTTCTGACTGTGGCTCACTGCACTTACAATGTGCACTGCTTAGCTTGCAACATTCAAACCCACACTGGAGAGGACCCATCGTAAATCTATAGATACGCGTTCTGATACAATACTATGGAACTTATACAACTATGCTCAGCTTCCAGCTTATTCGAAGGGAGTCATATAAGCTTTAAGGATCTTTATGCAACACAATTACTCTGTGCGATCTGCTCCACAGTGCCCGCAAGTTGTCCAGCAAGACTTCCAGCACTAATGGAAGCCCACTCGGGGCTTTGGCCCAAGACCCAGACAGACTGAGCAGCATCAGCGACCAAGGCATTGATGCTGGTACCATTGACAGTGATTCTGTAGCATTGACCACACTGACAGACCGCCATGTTAGCACCTCTAGTGAAACTGCACATATTACATTGCCAAGCTATGTCGGAACAGAATCGTCTCAAGACTCACCTCAGTGCGGTTCACTGCAAGCGGAGAAGCGACGAGGTTGGCTTGGATCTGGTCCAGTGTTGTCCACCCCCGGGAAGCGGTCAATGTCGAGAAAGGGTTCGGTCCCTCTGCACCTCCACATGCTGTATTGGCAACAGCAAAGGCAGAGTCATATACAGGGTTGAAGCTGATAGTAGCTGGTGACTGAGCCGAGGCAATTTCAAGGCCGAGAGCAACGCTTGTAATGAACTTGACTGAGACCATTGTAGTGGTTCTTGACTTAACGAATCGATGTGAGCTAGAAAGATCTACTTAGTAAGTGGAATCAAGAGACAGATGGAGATGCGAACTTGTAGATCTTCAACCCGGGCGAAGGGCAGATGCAAATGGACTTAAGTAGCACCAGTGTGAAGTTTATCCCAATGTGTCCGCGAAGAAATGTGCTGTCCGCGTGACATGTGTAGCATACTTCAATAGCCAGCGCCAAGGCCGGCGCCACGGATCATTTCAACCTTCCTTCTCTGCACCAGGAACATGCTTCCGTATTGTTTTGCAGATGACGCGCGCTTCTACCCCTAAAAGAAATCGAATCATTGGTGTCAAAGTTTCGAAGAAAGATGTGGTGTTGATCAGTGAGCAAGTTGCAATCTATTCCAATCTGTAGCTGTCTGTCTTGAGCGCTCACCACTGTATGAAGGCACCACGTACATTGTATATGTATGGGGGATTGGAAACGCAACCGCTGTAGCTGTCTATACCAAAGAAGCATACATTCATAACACGGAGAAACAATGCACACAAAGCGACCACGATACTAATTGTTCTGTACATTCACAACCCCAACGCTGACCTTCGCTTCCCACAAAGCAAAAAGAGGAACATCCCAACACATCTTCACTCCACCCAAAAGGACGGGATGTTTTTATTTGCTTGACGGAGTCGATTCGTTACTTTGCACACCTCCAGTTCGCTTACGGATCCTCGGCTTCGAAGGCTGTGTTGTTCTTGTGACGCACTTAATTGCTCGTATGCTTCAGCAACAGCAGGTAGCTTAAGCCTGTTGAGAAAATGGGATATCAGAGTTTAATGACTTCTCTAAGCCCGATGACGCGTGAGTCATGCGCATTCCGTTTTCATTGTTGGCTAAACGCTTTTCAGAAAATGTGAAGTGAGGAGGGAGGGATGCCCTGTCGGATAGACTTCCATGGCGCCTGGCGCTCTACTGCTTTACACAGAAGCCTGGTAATTTCGATCCAAGTCTTGGTCTTCTCCTTTTTTGATCCGCTAATAGACTGATACTTCCAGTCTTGTCTCTGAATGGGTAAATAGACTCGTGTACGTGCGAGAATACTGTGCATCGAATTTGGGCCCGCTTTAAGTGGCTGCGAATCCAAGTCCACTTGTTCCGGCAGATCTCTGAGTACCCCAAAATTTATCTGCCCTTCAGAACGGATTACAGCTCCCGGAATGTGGAACGAGGAAATCATTGATTCGAATACTTGGGATGGTCGGCCGACTCCCTTTCTACTGAGGACGGAGAGTTCTTGCCGGCACACGACGGGATTGATATGCACCTCATTCATGAAATTCAAGGATGGTCACACGAGCTTGAACGAAGGAAACGCACGATAGAAATAGTCGTAAGCAGTCTCCTGCACCCCGCTTTGTGCGCTGTGACGAGCCGAGACCCCTCATTCGCAGCTTGAGCTCTTTTTCACGGTTAATATAGGGCTGTCTGCGAGCTGACCAGTCATGTGTGGAATGGATAAGAGTGACATTTCGTTGCCCATTAGGGAACTTACTGTTGTTCCGGCTCAATAGAAGAACTCAAAGAATACAAATAGTCCGTGGATAAGAGTGATGCCCATATAGTACTGCTCGAGCGATGGGACATGGACCCAACTCTTTCGGTACGCTATGCGAGGAGGCAGCACTTTAGGATCGCGTCAGCAAATTGATTGACCGCAAGCCGGGCTTGGGCCAGATAAGATTAAGAATGATTTTCCCTTCAGAAAGCTCCCCCAGTGTGGTTCGGAGACATGAGCGCGTTGCAACATAGACGCAGTGGGACATAATATTCCATGCAGCTGTCTCTAAAGTGATTTGACTAAGTATGCAGCTGATTCAGCCGAGGAGGATCAGTCCGCATTCTTTTAGGTAACACCTGTTGAGTGTGAGCTTAATGGCCCTTGGGCATTCTGACGGGGGAAGACTTATATATCGATGCACCTGGCTTACAATATACTCGGCAGTCCCCATCGCTTCTCAATATTCATCCGTCCAACCTGGAAATTGTTTGTAGCATTTTCCACTGCAATAGAATCGAACATGGAGCTCCTCGCACTTGCATTGATGGCACTGGCTTTGGCGATAACCGGTGTGGAGAGCAAACCCCAACGGCCAATCATGCTCGAGAAGTCTGGCGGCTTCAACGTGGGAGGTAAGGTGATAAAGAGTCCCTTCAATCCGAACATGACGCTCTCGTGCGACCACGGGTACATGGAATACTTTATCCCCTGGAGACCGCGCAAGACAAGCATTGTGATGTGGCATTCTTCATCGACACAGACATGGCAAAACAGATGGGACGGCGGCGAGGGGTACAAGGACATGTTCTTGCGCCGCAACTATCCGGTATATCTGTGGGATGCACCTCGCCTCGGTCGGGCAAACTGGGCATGCGAGCCAAACAGGTACGCGCCAGACTATCGAGACCAAGGAAATTTCGTGGCGTGGAACTTTGGGCCGAGATGGCCAATGTGGTGGGACGACGTGCAGTTCCCGAAGGATGACCCAGAAGCATGGCACCAGGCCACGAGCTCCCGGTATGTTGAGTACGACACCAACGAGAACGTGGAACTACAGTCACAGACGGCGGCAATCGCGGCAGACTCCGGGAAGATTGGTACGGACATCGTCTTCTTGACCAATTCAGCCAGTTCAATGCGCGCGATGATCGCTGCTACCAAGGCAAACGAGACGAACATCAAGGGCATCGTGATCTACGAGATGATTGGCCTCGGCGTCTTTCCCGACAACCTCAACATTACCACCGCACCTGGAGGTTTCGGCCCTTTCGTAGTGCCGCTGGAGAGCTTCAAGAAACTGGCCAAGCTACCCGTGGTCCAGTTCATATGGGGTGATCATCGGCCGGAGAATAACACATACGTCAGGCAATCACGACTAGTCTCGACATTGATCAACCAGTACGGTGGAAATTCGCAAGTGCTGAAGCTGGGCGAGGTAGGCCTGAAGGGGAACACACACATTGCATTTGCGGATCTGAACAACGCAGAGATAGCTGGACTATTGGATGATGTGCTTGAAAGCAACGGACTGGATGGGTATCAGGATGAATAGGAGTGAGATTCCCGGTCTCATTACCTGACGGAGGATAAAGACGGCTGTAGCTGCGATGTATCGGAGCCTCTCGAGACACTATTTCTTGTGTATCCCGGGGAGTCGCGTACCGCCTTAGTATTTACATTTAAGCACTTCTCGCATATTGCTGATAGTCGGGGTTCCTGCGCTGGTCGGACACTTGCAGCACCAAAAAAACAGTTTTCTGGGCACGGAAGCTGCTGGCTGCCAGGAACCAAGCATTGAACACAGGTTGAAGAAAGAGTACAATCTTCCCAAACGTGTACTGCTGGATTATCGCAAGAGATCATAGAATGACCCTTTTCGGATGCTTAGCCTGCTCTACAGAGAAGCTCCTCACCGTCTTTTCACTTGCGTTCCATATGAGTCTGGCTACATCCATCCCGTTACGCGAGTCTGCAAACATCGAATGTTGTGGCCGTGATGAGACAGCCCTTGCAAAACTGTTTGTGGGGCGTGAACAGTCGATGTTTATCGCATGGGATGACGATGCGGGCTGTGCGCAATTTTCGAAGCATCCAAAACCTGAAATTT
Source organism: Diaporthe longicolla (assembly GCA_000800745.1). Lineage (NCBI taxonomy): Eukaryota > Fungi > Ascomycota > Sordariomycetes > Diaporthales > Diaporthaceae > Diaporthe > Diaporthe longicolla. The sequence goes on from JUJX01000045.1 coordinate 139,176, forward strand.
GAATGCAGTTGGTTGATGGGCCGCGTGCTTGTTGGCACCGTCGTATCAATGAATGATTGCGGTCTCCAGATGCCGTCCTTGACTTCCTGTTTCATGCGATTAAAAGGAAATGGACTGGGTAAAGCGCATCCCTTTAGCAGACTTAAAACACTAAACGTCTAGCTCAAAAAATGTGATTTTATCGCTCAAAGCCATATTGAGCCGGATAGTCAACCTGCAGTGTGGCTAGATAACAGTGTCGCGCGGAAATGGCGAAACCTTCTAAGAAGTACATGTGTTGGGGTATATAGTTTGGAAATGCTACAATCTATTTGCCTTCGGGCATTTGGTCAATTTGAAACGATAGTTAGTGAAAACTAATCCCCATCAATCCGAATGTAGCTAACAACCCCACAGCAGAGAAGATGTAAGCGCAATCACCAGCACCCGAGTTCGACTCCCACTGACAGCCTTCCAGTAGCATGGCCCCTGCACTAAGGATGACGTAAGCAAGCTTCGGACAACTGCTCTCATGATTCACAACTAACACATTTCGCAGACGCTCAATCAAAGAGAAGCTACCAATTTTTTTGGCCTTTTTTTCTTTCCTTCAAGTGTGGCTTGGCTCGCGAGTTGCCAGGCTGGCCCGGAACCACGGCCAGGGATTTGAGATCACACTGTTCTTGGGTATCCTTGCCCATGGAAGGAACGGTTTACCAATCTGTCGGCCGTATTTAGGCGCCCGAGCCTGCGGCATGTGCAATGTGCAGCGGTGCGGCTGAAGAACACCACCCCATGAGCCAGCGCCTGTCGCAACGACTACACCTTTGAAAGAGCCGGCCGGACGGTTCTCAACCCCATCGCGTGAGATGACTTTTGCGCCTTGGATTTCCGTCACTTATAAACCGGTCTGGTAGCAGGATTTCAGTTCTGCGGTCTGTTGGATCAAGGTACGGCAGCGCTCTGCTTAAGCTAATATTCATCCAACTTCACCCTAAGTAATAACCGCTTAAAGTATAAGACATAATCCCAAGGTCATCCAGTTTAATATATAACAATTATACCTCTCGTGATGAACATTTAGGGTCTCCACAACGAAGACTCTGACAGGATTAATGAAAGGCCAAAACGGTTGTGCATACTGTATCGATGGATAACGTAGAGGGGAATATGTAAGGATATCACTGCGTGAAGATTGCTTCGCAGAGGAAGCTGTCCTAGCTTAGACCTTTTTAAAGTCAGGTATCGTCTTAAGGACTGATGTTATTACCATTATACGGCATACAGATAAGTAGCAGTGAAATTGATTCATACGTTGCCCATCTTTTCACTGCCCTTCAGAAGTAAATTACACCATGGCAAACTACATGTCTTCAGCTTAAGCCCTCTGATGTAGTTGACAGAGATCATTTCCATCACTTCGATGAATATATTAGAACCGGGAAGCATAGACGGAAGCTGCAGGTTCTACTGGTCAACCCGTAAATGCTAGTTGGGCCGCCAAGATGTTGAAAAAGCACCGCTGTTGACTGCTGGGAGTTGCTACGCAGAGAAGCTCTCGACCGTCATTCCACTTATGCTAGTGGTTCTGCTGCATGTTCGGCAAATCTGCCATGCAGCCTGATTTGGGCCCAAACCCCGCACTGTCATATACTGAGACATAGGGATATTGGTAAATTCATGAGTCTTTTTCATCAGTACCTCGCCACTCTCAGCACAAACTTTACTTGTGCTAAGATGAATTTTATCGACAAGCCGCGTCGAGCTTGGTTTAGACGGTCGGGAACTGAAGGCGACACTGAGAACCACTTGCCCTCCACACACTTGGCTCTCAGTACCTTGCCATCACAGTCGCGCGTTTACTCACGCAATTCGACGCAGACGGAGGCCACGGAGAGTGTCCAAGATGGCCATACATCAAAAGCTGAGTTCAAGACAACGAGTCCCAAGAGCCCTATGACGAACGCTCGGTCAAAACGACATAAGAGACGGGTGACGCGTCGACATGCAACCGGCGCGGGCACTTTAGGCACCGCACCGGAGTTGACGCCCATAAACTCTGACGGATCTTGGGCGAAGCGAACGCAGGAAGAGGTGAGCCCTGGCGGCTCCTCACATTATGAGCGCAGAAAGCAGCTACTTAAAGCCCTGGACTGCTTGCTGGGTGAAAGTTCTTCTACACTACTCTTATGCCGAGGCAGGGAGGATCACTGTCACATCATTCCCGTACATATCGGTGACTCGGCGGATTCGATATCTCAATGGAATAAGGCCCGCCGTGTTTGGGATGAGCAAAACGCGAGCTGGAGATCTTGGGTTCCATGGTACGGAGTACAAAAAGTGACTGTCGTCAAAGTTAGTCTTTGCTCTCATTCCTGATAGCAGTGTGACCTACTGAGCATCTAACCGCGGCGTAGGTCAGGATAGCTGGTAAAGACTCTCCATCCAAGAGAACGGCCAATGGGTCGGCGACCTTGATTGGAATGTACAGGCCTGAACTCACAGAGGCAAAAAGATTTCGCCTGGAAAATATGGACCAATTCTTTTTCACTGGCGACTTTGAGTGTTACTTCAACAAAACAGATGGAGTCTGGAACCATGACTACGCATGTCCGTCGACGATGAATGAGCCTGGGCCTGGTTGGAATTGCCCCTATGAAGAGCACCTCAGCGCTTGGAAATATCGATCGCGCCTGCAGAGCCGTCCATTCCTCCACATATTATTTAGCTGCCCGACCCTTGCTGAGGAGCATGAGTCAATGGAGGAGCAAGGGTTTCTTATTACTTCTAGGTATGATAATTCAGACAAAGAAGGAGAGCTCGAGCAGCTGACGTGATCCAGAGTGCTGTTGGGAAAAGTAGACGAGCAGTACCGCCCAAATCTCGGGGATCTGTCATTCAAAGGTCTCTTACTCGAAGAAGGCTGGCTGGTATCTCGTCCTCAGCTAAAATTATCACTCTTCGCAACCTCGACTTTGTTCCTTTCCGTAATCACGGCATGGGTAGTTTACGGTGACTGGGCAATCGCGTGGCAGGTTGGGGGATGCTTCCTGGCATTTATCACATTGGTCTGCGGATGCATTCATTCGGCTCTCTAGTTTCATAGCTGGGGTCTGAGGGCACCAAATAGTTACAATTTTTCCATGGGTCATATTTTCCTCGACACCTCGCCGCCACGCCGCCCCTCAAGCTTGTCCGTGAGAAATCCATGTCAAAGGGTCGCTTTACGCAGTTTTCGCTACATCATGCGTGAATACTGATATCCAGTCTGGTTTTCAGTAATATCTCGAAGGATGTCGGGATGGTACATTAACATAAGCTTCTAGGAGAGAGCAAGGGAAATAAGTGTGCGTCTTCCCATGGACATATGGATGCTTCACTGATCGGTCAGGCAAGAACGCATGGGGAATTGAATTAAAGTCTTACCTGAAGAGATCCGTCCTTCGATGAAGTGATGGATTTTCTGCTGAAGCTATGGCCCAGGCCATTACTCTGTATCATAATGATCCGCCTGAATGCGCCGGACACTGATCGGCAGTCCCGGAGGCCGGTCGCACAAGACGCTGCTAAGCAGGTTCAATGTAGTGAAATACGAGAAGGATTGCATGCCTGCCCCACAACGGCTAGAACCTAATCCTAGGCAACCATTGCTCGTATCATCATAAGCAGTGTGGATGACAGCCCAGACCACATTTTAAGGTGGCCAAATGCCGCGCTGTGCCGCACATGACGAGATACTCAGACACAGCAGCCGAAATAAGACAGACCTTGCCATAAGTGCTAATAAATGCAAGATGGCGAGGAGGATCACTCACAATTCTGGGAGCCAATCTGACACAGGATCAGCAACAACCTATCCAGATAGAATCCCATATTATCACTCGAGCGCTGGTCCTCGATCTTTCACTTCGTATCCGGCACTCGGTGAGCTGACTGTGATGTGATGACAGGGAGCCTGCCGGGTCTTCGACACTAGAGGTTCGGAAAGGGACCCCGAGGAAGACCTGGCGTATCCACTGGAAGGAACGCGCTAGACGGCATTCCGGCATGCAGCTGCATGTTAATAAGCTTGGAAGCTTCTCTGGACCTCAACGTCTGACGACAGTCGGGTATTTAAGGCTTTTCAAATCCTTGATAATTCTTAAAGGTGACCTCGACACCACAAATTGTCACCGTACTGCCGTTTCTGCACCAGCCACTGCACCCCGAAAGCAAGATGCATTTCCCAACTCTCCTCGCCGCCTCATTCCTGGCCATTGCCTCGGCGCAAGAAGACATAACCTACCCAACAATCAACCTAGGGACCTTCGGCTACCCGCACGGCAACCAATTCGTCGCGTGGTCCCCCTTCACCCCGACCATGACCCAGGACGTCGTGGACCTGTGCGACACCAACGGCGCGATCCAGGGCACGGCGACGTGGACGGCGGTCCGGGTGGCCAACACGTACGTGCTGGACCCGATCTGCCGCAAGCCGTTCAACATCACCGACGACGCGACGAACACGACCTACTACGACCTCGAGCTGGCGTGCGTCGACGACAACATCGACATCCACAAGTTCCCGCAGGTTACTGCTATCGTGGAGAGGAAGACCAACAGGACGGTCGAGGCGTGCGCGCCTGTGCCCACGACGGAGCCGTATGAGTGGTATGGGGCGTGCAAGTCCTGCTGCGGTGCCGGTCTGACGTGGGAGTTTGCTTGTTCCCCTGAGACAGCGGATGCCGAGTGATTTGGAATTTTGCAGAGACCTAGGGGGGGCGGGGGCGCTGGGAAAATAGACGATGCGATCGGGATGGGATAAAACGATTTGTATGACTCAAATAACGACCGTGGACTTCCAGAGTCCCACAAGTTAAGAAACACTAGCAATGGCCTGTTAACTAGCCGGTACGCCTGTTTCTTGCCCCTCCTCTGTGTGGGTCTCTTGGCTGTTGAGAAGTGGCATGGAAATGAGCTGAGAATGTCCGAATATCCGAGTCTCCTCAGATGCCACTACCGCATGGGCTAGATATAAAAAAGTTCATCAGACAAGTGCATGATGTTGTAGACATGAGTCTGATGCTGCTGGGGGAGGCATGCATCAGTGACGTGCCCTAACCCTTGTGCCATGCCAAATTTGCTCCTACAAAAAGCAGGGTGCCACCAGACGAGCCGACCACAACATGATACTATGTCGCCACCTCGTCGCTGCTGATGTATCCTCTGCTTCAACATCAATTCATTGTAGGCCGCAAGGTATGCTCGAGCATCCAAACTGCAAAATGGCAACGATCATCCATACACTACTGGCAATTCGTCCGCCAGAGGGGAACCTCGGGCGCAGACAAGATCCTGAAGTACAAGCCTCTCACAGTCCCAGAGATTACATCTCAATCCATTCGGCTATGGGAAGGCGAAGACTACCTAGGGCTCATACCAGCTGAAGTTGTCGTCCGCGACCACCTCTGCCCAGGATACATGCTCTGGCTCAGGGACGATCCCCCGTCCAAGAATAAGCCCGCACCAGCGGGGGGCTACGACTACGAGGTCCGGGCGCTGGACATCGCAGAACCCTACAAACACCGTGACAAGCACAGCGACTTGAAGGGCCTCAGGGCGAGGGAGTACTATCTCACCGCGAGCCAGAGCGCGGCGCACCTACGGCACCGGCTGCGGATGGCCTACAGGTTCCTAGACTCGGGGCCGCGAAGACAGACCGCGCAGAGCGAGGCGCACGCCTGGAGGCGGGTCAAGGTCAACGTCACCACCGTCCCCGTCGAGTTCCACCTCAAGGTGCCGCCGGGGCCTGCGAGCCGCCCCGCCGACCTGTCCCTGTTCACCAAGGGCCGGCTGGACCTGCACCCAGCCGTGATCCTGCGCGCGCTGCCCGAGGGCGTGTTCCAGCTGCTCGCGCCGGTGGCTGACGTCGAGGCGGGCGATGCGCTCTGGCTCGCTGCGACGGATGACCTGGCGGCGTGGCCGTATCGTATGCCGAAGACGCCGAGCGCCAAGGCGATGAAGGCTATGAAGATGATTAGGATCAAGAAGGATCAGGTCACGGAGATGCTTGAGGCGGGGGCATCAAGGCGGGTGACCAGACGGGTGCGAAGGCTCGGCATAAGAGGCCTCGCGAGGAGGGGCACGTAAGGAGGGGGAGAAAAGAGGGAAGCGATCTCAGCGCGACAGGTGGTTGCGCTCTTAATCCGTATACATCCCGAAGGCGTACGGTCCCTTCACATAGTGGGAACTGCTCAAAGACCCAGCGTTACAAAAAAAAACACAATGTCGATAACAGTGTAGAAGTCTCTGCCTGGGCACGTGGCCACAGCCTCGTGCTCAGCCCGACAGATACGACCGATCCGCCAGACACAACCGTTCCGTCAGACGGACAGAGAGGACTGGGGACTCGCCGAAGAAATTCCAGCCGGTCCGGACGAGGGAGCCTGGGCCCAAGGCTGTTCGAGCCAGGCCATCCAGTGGAGACCAGGACGAGGTAAAACACGAGGGCGTGGAAGTTGTCAAGGAGCCTGGCGCGCAACACATTGGAGTACAACAATGCGGAGCCCAGTCGAGGGACCGTCTTCATCGAGGGCGGCCAGCAAAGCTGCCACGTCCCACGGGATCATGGATGGTAGGACCCAATTGTGCCCACAAAAGCCTTTCCAGGCAGACCATGTTACTCAACAGCTCATTCAGATAACCTTATAGTTTGTAATTATTATGTTAAATATAGCAAGAGAATCTTCATTCATGAAACAGTGACATATTACCTCTAAATTATCATCGATGTTATGCCTGCTGTCATACCCGTGTTGCGTTGGCTCGAGGTTTAAATATGTGAAGCGCGGACGCACGCCTCGCGGTTAATAGCCGCCTTAACTATTTACGGCAAAGCGAACTGAGCATGACAGAGATCGGGGATCTCTCGCAGCCGCTGGATAGGGCATTAAACAATCGCCCCGCTTCATCGTCATTAGCGACGTCCGTGTTGGTCGCGCAGTGAATTTGGCTTGAAGCATTCAAGCCTCGATACAACAACAAACTCCACGCTAACCCCGTTTCCTAATTGCGAAGCTTTTTGATCAGGTCCGTGTCTCAGCCACAATCTTCCCCTTGCCTTGCCACGGCCCCAGACTACAACCCTTAAGTGGATCGTAGTAACTATCTGGGTGGAGTGAACATGCCAGAGCGAGTAAGTGAGGGCGGAATCCCACCGCTAGTATATTCGACTACGCGTATAGCTGATTTGTTAGAATACGCGTAAAGCCGATTCGTTAAGCTGATTCCTAAGCCGCTTTGTCGGCGATTAGGGATCCGTGTCAAAGGTGAGGCTCTGTCCACTCGGAAGCACAGACGAGAATAGACGAGGGCGCGACATACATTGGCTTCTAAATTCGGATTTAGTCTAACCCCGAAGAAGAATGGCCACATAACCCACAATTTAAGATTCAGGACATTTGTTATCGGCCGAGTTTGTCCGTAGTGCTTGATTGCCAACTCGTGTCTGGCAAAGTTGAACAGTCTGCAAGTACATTATTGATCTCTGTTTAGGTAATCTTCGGAGTTAAGCTAGGAAAAGCCTGACATGCTATCCCAGTGGTTCCTGAAGTCTTTGTTAGTTTTTTCGGGCTCGGTCTCGTACTCGTGATCCCAAGTTTTGATGTTGCTCTATTTGTATAGCGGCCCGTTCCGTGGTATGTATATATATGATCGTATCTCCTTGTTGCAGTCTTCCAACATAGACCATTATCCATATTTCTACTAGTAGTCTCGTGTCGCAGCAGATACAAGGTTCTCTTCAAAGCAAACACACCATGAAGGTTCTTCTTACGGGCGGCAGCGGCTTTCTTGGGAAGCACTGCCTTGAGACCCTTCTCAAACGAGGGTTTGTACCCCTTGACACAGAATGATGTTCCCTGCTAACAACTTTGAAGTCATACCGTGGTGACCACAGTCCGGAGTGATGCAAAGGGCCGACAATGTCTCGAAGAGCACCCCGAATTTTCTGGCAAACTCTCGTACGCCGTCGTCGAAGACATAGCCCGCAAAGGCGCATTTGACGGAGCGGTACAGGCTCAACCCCCATTCGAGGCCGTCCTGCATACCGCCAGCCCGTTCCATTACCACCCGGAGGACCTGAAGAAGGACATGATCGACCCGGCCGTCATGGGGACCACGGAAATCCTGCGAGCGGTCAAGGGGCTCGCCCCCTCCGTCAAGCGCGTCGTCGTGACCTCCTCGTTCGCCTCGGTCATCAATTTCCAGGGCGGCGTGACCGTCTACACCTCCGACATGTGGAACCCGATCACGATGGAGGAGGCCCTCGCGAATGGGTCCAACGCCTATGTCGGCAGCAAGAAGTTCGCGGAGAAGGCGGCGTGGGAGTTTGTGGAAAATGAGAAGCCGGCATTTACCCTCTCGACCATCAATCCCGTGCTAGTCTTCGGACCTGTGTCGGGCCAATTGGAATCTCTCGACAAGGTCAACACGTCGAATGTGGTCTTCAGGGACATCGTGCAGGGGAAGATGAAGGGCGATATTGCTCCTGGGTCGTTTCAGTGGGTGGATGTGAGGGACGTAGCACTCGCTCATGTCCGTGCGATCGAGGTTCCCGAGGCTGCTGGGAAGCGGTTCTTCGCTTCTGCCGGACCGTACAGCAACGCTCAGCTGGCAAAGATCATCCAGGACAACTTTCCCCAGCTGGCGGACAAACTCCCCAAGGATATCAAGGTCGCAGACGGACCGCCGAGCTTCCGCATCGACACCTCGCCTGTGCAGGAAGTCCTTGGAATATCGTTCACGCCGCTTGAGGGGTGTGTCGTTGACACGGTCAAGTCTTTGTTGAAAGTGGGTGCGTAGGGTAGTATGAAATGATATTTCTTCGTCCTGTACCGTTGCGCCTATGGGGACTTCGAGTCAGGGGAGCTCTTCCGCGGTCCAAATCCTTGAAACGAGCCTTTCTCCACCGAAACTCCCGCTCCTGATGACATCCAAAGCAGTTTGCGCCGTTTTAAAAAATGTTTCCCTTCGCTCCACCTGCTACTTGGTCAGCTCAAAGGGGCCTCTAGCAAACAACACAGACATGATCATTGGCCCCCGTGTCGGGGTCGAAAACTTTGGGGCCCGATAATAACAATGGTCGTTTTGTCCCGTGGGGCAGGGTTCTTTTTTGCGCCAATGTCGCCCAAGGTCCACAAAACACGCCGAAATAGAATTGAGAAGGAGGCCAGATATAAGACTATATTTTCAATATGAACCGCTATTGGAGATCACACGTTTCCTGGAGCGGTCAGTCTGGCAATTACAGGCGGCGGGTTGCGGCAGACCAGGAGACGGCCCAAACCTCATCACTATCATGCCTAGGTAGAGAAGACACAACAGGAGAGTGTGAAGACCTTAAGGAGTGTCATAGAGTTTGGGAGGATCCACTACAGATTTTAATTCGAGACACCGTCGTACTTGTCACTTGGCATTGTGAGGCGGGGTCTTGCCGACTTACTCACCAACAGCCGCCATTGGTTGTAAGGCCGTGTTTGCCTCGGCACTTTGACGCAGATGCCCAGTTATGAAATCGATCACTAATCAGATTTATATCAAGAGAACGGATATTCACACCTAAAAAAACGGATAGTATACCAGTTACTAAAATAAGTATATAATAAAATTACTAAGTTAATTCCTAAATATATTATATTAATTTATATATACTAAATATCCTTTAAATTTCTAATTTATTCTTATATAGAACTTATCTTTATAATAATTATTATAAAACTAATATTTAATAAATAATACTATATTTTAATTTTTTTTTAAAAAAAGCTTTATATTCTATTTTTAATTTTAACTTTAAATTATATTTTTTTCTAACTAAAATTTTCAATCCTATAATATACTATAAAATATAAGGTATTTAACTATATTTTTATTATAATTATAACTTTATTAAAACCTAACTTATAGCTTTATAAAGTAAATATTATTTAGTAAATAGAAACTTAAATAAAAATATAATTATATTTTTAATAACTCTATTTTTTATATATTTAAGTACTTAAAAAATAAAACTAAGGTAAAATTAGAAATATATATATATATATATATATATATTAATATATAGCTTAAAGATTTAAAAAAGAGTACTTATAGGTGTACTATCCGTTTTTTCAGGTACGAATATCCGTTCTCTAGATCAAAGCACTCGACAAGTATTAATCGATACATGAATTCCGACATAATTAGTTGTTTGTACCCCCTTCCACTTCCCGTTTCTATATGATTGCCATCAGCCAACACGGCGAAACCCAAATATTCAAACTCACTGGACCTGCGTATCATTCCCAACCGACTTAATAAGAGCACATGAGCGCAATGGCCGTTTCGAGTTCCGAGTACCTAAGCCCAGTCTGGAAACAAGGTATTTTCAGTGGGTAGCCGGCTCCAAATCTGGCAACCTTCGCATCCGCAGTAGGTACTGACATACTCTGAGATGATCGTGTCGTTTTCGTGACCGGTGGGGCCGGTGATATCTGCAGCAGCCAAACACGGGCCCTAGTACACCTGGGCGCCGATGCCTGCATCATCGGCCGCAACGTTCCCAAAACTGAAAGCGTGGCAAAGGAAATCGCAAAGGTGCGACAGGGCGCAAAAGTACTTGGAATAGGCGGGGTCGATGTGCGAAGCGTAGGTAAGCCCCAGGTGCCCCCCTCCCGACATGACTGTGGCTTTCGAGACTCATGCCAGCCCTGGAGCGCAGTTTGAAAGCTTGCAAAAGGCAGTGGGCCGTTGTGTTTCCGAGTTGGGAGCTATCGACTTTGTCATGTATGTCGGCTTCCTCCCTGGTGGGAAGAGATGGAGACTATCACGCCCCGTCCCCCACACACCCACTCACGAATGACGTTGGATTCTTTTTTACTGAGGTTCAGTACCCAAGCGCTGGCGCCGCCGGAAACTTTGTCGCCCCTGTGTCTCGACTCTCCCCCAACGCGTTCAAGGCAGTCATGGACATAGACACGCTGGGGACGTTCAACACGGTCAAGGCAACCATTCCGCATCTCGTCGAGTCGGCCGCGAGGAACCGCACCCCCTCGCCGGCCGCCGGAGCCACGGGAGGACGCATCCTCGCCGTCTCCGCGACGTTTCACTACACGGGAACGCCACTGCAGTCCCACGTGAGCGCGGCCAAGGCCGGTGTGGACAGCATCTTGGCCTCGGTGTGTCTAGAGTACGGCCCCCTGGGCGTGACGAGCAACGTCATAGCCCCCGGTCCCATCGCCGGGACCGAGGGCGCGGCCAGGCTGGGGAGCAGCCAGGTATTGCAACGGGACAGGGACGCTGGGACCCCGAGTGGTCGGCTGGGCTCGGTCAGAGACGTCGCTGATGCGACGATGTATCTCTTCAGCGACGCAGGAAGCTATGTAAATGGGCACATCCTCGTTGTGGGACGGGGCGTCGTGGCGGAGGGCAGGGGACTCTCTGAGAGTGGGCATTGATCCTCACATGAAATATCCCGACTATCTGGTCCAGGGAGTTTTCTCTGAGAACCTCAAAGACGGAAGGAAAGTGCCAAAAGAGAAGTTGTAGTGTGGGAATAGTACCTGAAAGAAATACTCAGTAGCCTCGAACATGCGTGTAGTAGTACCAGCGTGTCGTGTTATTACCCCTGCTCAGCAGAGACGCTGTTTTCCGAGCCGGGTTAGGGTTGGTTAAGGCTGGGCAAGCACCCTCCGACACGCGCACCGTCGACGTCATGTCTACCTGGAGGCACCAGAACGCGTCGCTAGGCGCGGTGGTACAACACTCGCCTTCGTGTGCTTCGCACTCTCGAACACGCGGGTTACAACAGTAATTCGCTGGACAACCATGGCGACGCAACAAGATCTCCAGGAGCTGCTGCGGCTCCAGACAGCCCGCAAGATGCCCATGAAGGACGCCATGGCCCAGATCAAGGCACTGCAAGGCGCCAGTCTCAGAAGGCAAGCCACGCCATGCGCCTCGAGCCGGCCGTCGTGGTGAACACTTGTCTAACAGTGATCAGCGTCCAGCAGATCGCCGATGCACCGCTGAAAACAGTCGAGACGGCCATCGAGGACGCGAAAGCTGCACGATCACTACAGAATGCCTGCAAGGCGCATCTGAAGCGCATGCAGACCTCGCCCGGCTCTGCCGGCGCGACCGGGAAGCGCGGGGCAGGCGCAGCCTCACAGGAACAAGCAAGCAAGAGGGCTAGGCTGTCTGGCGGAGATGGCTACATGCTCGGCCCTACCGATGTCACCCCTGAGGAGCTCGAGGCGTCCCTCTCCCTGCCCCTCGATACCGACGAAGACCGCATCGCCGAGACGGCAATACAGACGAACCGGGCCCCGCTAGTCCTCGCCTTTGCGGTCGAACTCCTGCGCCACACAATGCCCGAACAGCCTCCATCGAGCAGGCTGTCCCTTGCGCAAGCAGTGGTGAGCGCCAATTCGCGTTCCAAGGCCGTGAGCCTAGGTCTGGACAAGGGGCCAAGTGCGGACGAGGAGGGATGGGGCGAGGGACAGCCGAGAATTAAGGTCATGGGTCGAGAAATCGCCGTGCTGAAGAGAGGGGGGTACCAATGGAAGGGAGAAGAGCAGGAACGTGCAGGAGAAGCAGAAGGCACCGGGGAGAAAGATCCCACGCAAAACGAGCCCGACGGTTCAGCGTCGACCTTGAAAGCCGAGGACGATGCCACCCAGACAACTTCCCAGACATCAAACCCAAACACCTGGACGACAAGCCCCTCAGTAACCCTAAAGCAATCCACCTTCGTCGCCCGCGCAACCACCATAACCGACCCCTCCCAGCGGCCCAAACTCCTCAAGGCCCTCCTCGACTCCCAGCCAGGCCTCCGGAGCGCCTCCCACAACGTCTGGGCCTACCGCGTCCGCGCCGCCCCCAGCGCAATAAGCAACCACCCGCGCGAGTCCTCCAACGACGACGGCGAGTCGGGCGCGGGCGCGCTGCTGCTGCGCATCCTGCGCGAGACCAGCGCCGTGGACGTGCTGGTCGTCATGACGCGGTGGTACGGCGGCGTCATGCTGGGGCCGGACCGGTGGCGGCTGATGCGCAACGTCGTCACGCAGGCGCTGTCGGAGCGCCTGCGCAGGACGGGTATCGAGGCGAGCCTGGGCGGGGAGGCGGTCTGGGGCCTGGACCTGGAGGGCATCAAGAGCAAGTCTTCTAGGGCGGGGGCGTCGTCTGTTGGTGCGGGAGGGGGTGGCATGCTGACGCACCGGCCCGAGGCGGCGCGCAATTACCTGCTCAAGAGCTTCGCCAGCGCCCCTGCTGCTGCGGGCGCGGCCAAGAAGAAGACCACCGTGAAGGCCGAGAACGCCGAGAAGGAGGAGAATCTGGGCTTGTTGCTCGGCGCGCTGCGGCTGCTGTTCGACAGCTGGGCGGATTTCTTGTCGGCCGAGGAGCTGGACCGGAGGGCGTGGGGGTGGTATGCTGCCTCGCGGCCCGAGGTGGACTCCGGGCCGTCTGGGTGGGGCGCGAAGGGGACGTTGAGGCTTAAGACTATATTGGATCTGAGGAGGAAGGCTTCTTGAGATTTCTGTGTGTGGTTTTTGGTAGCAGTTCTGCGCTGCTGCCGACACACACTTGGGCATTGGAGGTCTATCCTGCCAGGGGCGTCGTTTGGAGGCCATTTAGTTTGGTGGTCATTTGTGCTTTTGCTCTTTTTATAGAGAACATGATACCCTGATTTCTGTCCATCGAGGCCGTCTTGTCGTCATGCTTCGACATGGCGGGCCACTCTGATACGCTGCCAATGCCGCAGGTGGTAGACTGCAGGGGGCAGAGGGAAGGCTTCAGTGATGCTGGACCTGGGAAAGAGTCACCTCCCTCGAGCGCAAACCTTTCAACCTCATTGAAGAGCACCATGCGGAATTCTGTCAGTTGTTGAAAGGCGGCCCAGAGGACCCCACTTCCTTCCTTCCGCAACGGTGCTCAACAGCTGCTCTTCTGCAAGCCCAGGCCTTCCTCGTTCGGGTGAGCTCTTGTTTCGAGGGCTTCTGGCCTAACCAGTCGCGCCTGCTTCAAAGGGTGCAAACCAGCTATCCCTCGACTGCACTTCTTGGGTTGAGTCCCTGGAGCAGTCTTCTTCCAATCTGCACTGCGACCTTCACTCTCGCCATCCATGGTCCACCATCGAAGCCCACGCAAGCCAGCCTTCTGAACCCTGCGTCTGCGTCCACCGGACTTCCATCTAATACAACACCAGAATCTGACTGACCCGCGAGACAACATCGACTTACCCGCGTCAGGATGGCCAAGAAGAAGGGCAAGTCTAATGGCATCAAGCCGTGGTACAGTCAATACAACCAACTCCAACTCCCCGACCTCATCAACGGCCTGATCCCGAAACGGATACGGAACATACAAGCTGCCCAGGGCAGGCTGAACACGATCATAAGCAGGTCTGCCTACGCAACAGATTTTGAGCGTCATCACATTGTGAAGAACCTGGCGGATATCGACGACGCCCTCGGAAAGATCGAGAAGGCTTTGCTCGACGGGTACGTCTAGTGCAGGACTTCAATTGCCATCCCTCAGTCTGTAAATTCAGGCTGCTCAAGGATTGTATTGAACTGTGCCACTCACGCACGAGCTCTCTGTTTTCTGCATTTTATCTGCGTCTGCCAATTCGGAACCGTTCTGCACGTGTTTCTTCAATACTGACGGGACTCACTCGCGATAGGGACGACTTGAAGAGGTGGGAGGACTACCCAGGTCTTGCAAGAGCAGTGCAGCAAGTCAATACCATCACCGATTCGCTGGATGAGCAAGCCATACAAACCCCATCTGGGCCGTTCAGGTTTCATTCCTCGAGGTTTTTCGACAAAGATTTGCTCGGCAACACACATGACAACAGGCCTGACCGTTTTGCAACGGGTGCCAACGGAGAACCGCTTCGGAAACACATCAAAGACGGTTTTAAAATCAAAGTCGAAGACGAGCTTGAGGAGGGCGAAATCGTGATCAAGCACGAAGACGAGGACGAGCCAGGTGTGCCCGTGGATGCTGGGAGTCCAGAACGCCTGCAGTCTCCAGAAGCTGAGGAGGTCAACCACAATCCTCGGGGTGAACCTCACCAATTCGGTCATCAGTACACAACAGGTTTTGGCGGCTATTCTGCTGGACCGCCTGCTCACTGGATGCCCCATTCAACCTTCCCCCAGCCGTTCTACTCCCCAAATTATTGGAACGGCGTACCCAATAACTACTGGCACACTCCACATCCAGTTGTCTACTCGCAGGCCGTCATGCCGCATTACGGCCCTGGGTTCGTCGGATTCGCACCTGCTGGCATGATTGGACAAGCCTACCCACAGCTCCCATACGGTTCACACCATCCATACCCGCCCTTCCGTGCTATGCCACAGCACTTCGGTCCTGCCGCCCCATTCCCTCCTGGAAATATACCCGCTGCTTTCTTGCCAGCTCCACCGCACCCCCCTCCTAGAGTTGCTCCGTCAAGTCCAATCCAGCTACCGGAGCCATCGCCAGCACCAAGCCTAGACAAAGCTCCACCTTCGAGGCCCCTGGTGACGCAACCATTTGAAGATGAACAGGCCAGGAAAAGAAAGCTTTCGGGTTCACCAGGCTCTTCTTCCGGCAGCACCAGGCCCCTGAAGCGGCGTCTCTCAGCTCAAGCAGGTGCTCTGTTGGAAGTTGACGACAATCATCACGACCACACCAAGTTCTCGCGATCGGCGAGTGGACCGCCGGACTTTGGGACCTGGTTTCAAGAACAAATCGCGGATAGCAAGAAGAAGTTGAGCCAACTTGAGAGGGCGCTCAAGCCCGTTGCCACTAGCGAGGACGCTTAGCTGGGAATACATGTCTCTCCGAAGGTGGCATCAAATGTAAGCTGGAAAGTGACTGGAACATGGCACGAGTTTGGCCACGGGAACATGGTCTTGGAAGCCGGATGGGGAGGGCAAATTGATCAACTCTCACGCGTGCAGGCCTGTCGCCCCTGTTAAATGGGCGTGACAGATTTGACCCATTTTTGGAACCACACACCTTATTTGTTGCTACCAAGCATTTTCTCCATTGTCGCTGGGGAGGAGGTTACAATGCGAACGACAGATGATGTGGGGTGTAGTTATAGATGGTGACCCTTCTTCTGTTATCTCTAGATACAGTCTAGTAATTAGAGTGTCATGTTTTCAAGGCTTACTTCCCAGTCTGCATCGGATGCTGACCACCAGGATATGAACAGGGGGCACGGTATCATGTGGCGCGCTTGCTTATACCTTCACAAGGAAAAGCATCTAGGTCAGAGCCCATTTGAAGAGCAGTAAAAAAGGTCAAGATTCAAATCTGGAGTTGAGTAATCTCGCAATGACTATTCAAATCTCATTCATTAACCAACGTAAGTACAATTGTTTCCAACGAAGTCAAGCTGTGGACAAATCCTCCCGCATGCCTCCCTCACCCACATGCTGATACCGAGCCGAGGCCCGGTTTGTGCCCAATGTACCATTGGCCAGGACCATCACTGCAAATCAGAAGTTGCAAGTAGAAGTGGTCTGCTGCCGACAGCACTGGCTGAACCCAAAGTTTCCTACTTCCAGCACGCACTCGAACTGGATTCCATGCATACACATTAGGTAAGCCCCTACCGAACAATGAGGACAAATCCGTGTTGGAACTTACGTCTCGCATCTCGCCCCCCGAGCTCTGGCAGCAGACCTCTGTCTCGGCCGTCTCCGGCACGACCTGGTCTATCTCGTTGGAGGTGCAGCAGTAGATTGTTTGGGCTGCGACGCTGTATGGTGGGCCCGGGGGGTGTGGTTAGCTTTTTTGGGTCAGGATGGGTGTGGTGTGGGTTGAGTGGGGTGTGGGCGGACCTTGCTGTGAGGAGGTATGTGGTGATGAAGGCGGCGGCGTGCATTTTGGCGGTGGATGATTAGGTTGAGGATCAAGTATCTCTAGTGGCGAGCAGGAAAGAAAAAGAAAGAAAGAAAACACTTGATGGCGGATACGGATTGCAGTCTCGGGAGCCTGGGGCGAGTCCGTGGCAGGCCTGACAGCGAGCGTATTGATCTATGATATATCCAGATAGGAAGCATTTCTTTGATGTCAGGGCTGCTCAGCCTTGTCGGAAAGACAGGAATAGAATACGCACTAGGCGACTCGTGTGCCTGAGTGCGGTACACATACACTCAAACCACAAGAAACTTTAATAAAACATTCTAGGGGCTGTAAATCGTTCGGCAGTTGTAGTTGGCGCCCCTAGCGGCTTGGGAGAGAAATGCATCCCACGTAGGCGGCTCTTAGCTCAATAACAAGCGACGTTAAGTTTTCGTTATATTCAGCGCGCGTCTATCTCTCCATCCGAACACACATGCACTCATCCGTCTCAAAACTCACACCCCATAACCCCCCGACACACACGAGCCGCCAAGTCCTTCGCCTTCCCCTCGGTATCAAGAAACACGCCGTCTCCCCGGTCCCACGTGATCTCGGCTATCCTGGCATGAGGAGGAGGCTCATCGGCGGTACCTGCTGCCGGCGCAACGCCCGCCAAGACCACCACGTTCATGCGAAACACCTCGTCCCCGGTCCAGCTCCTGTGCACGTGCACCACGAAGCCGCCGCGCGCGTCGGGCGCGTCGGCGTGGCTCTTCCACCGGTCCTCCATCGCTGCTGGCTTGAAGCCCCTCTGGAGCTTTTCGACGTCGCTGCGGGAGATGGCGAGGTTCCAGGGGGCGGTGGTTGGGTTCTTCATGATGGTGGTGGTGTTTGTGGTCTGGACTGGTAGCAGGTGTTGTAGTGAGTGTGCGATGCGAAGATGTGGGGTCTGCCGGATAGCCGGAAGATTTAATTGGTGAGATGAGTAGATATGTGATTTCTTTGTCGACTTCAACTTCAGTATGATGAAAGATGGCGGAGGAAGGAGTACCTCCTAACTGCAAGGCACATCCGTCTGAACATGCGCGTTAATATAGCCCTAACGGGATAGTGTCCATGGCTTTCACCTAGGCCCTAATCAGCTAGCAGCTAGTATTAATTTTAGAATTATCTCGGTACTCAACTACGCTTGTAGGGCCTCCCGCTTATTTCCTGTCTCTATTTTCAGCCGTCTGATATAAACAAGTAGGATTTCATTGTTTCAGTTGCACTATATTTTCCTTTCTTGGCTATTATGGTAACGACCCAAGTATTGATACAACCACATAGGCTCTAGAAGACCTCCATGCAGCTATTCAATATCGAGTTAGCAGCCGTTCTGTTGCGATTCTGCTGGGTATAGATCGCCTCTAACTTTAAATCTTGCCATTCCAAGCAAGCCAAGCTGGAGCTGAGATGAGCTTCGGACAATCACTTGGGGCCGACAATGGCCGTCATTTAGTCTAGTGATGTTCATCATGCTATTGCTCCAGTCAACTATGCTCACATACTACGAACGGCGCGGCTAAGAACTCATGCATGGTATTTCCCTAAGAGAGAGATCTAGAGTATCGTGACCACCAGGGCAAGTATAAATCGACACGACTCTCGCCAACTTACACTCCTTTTCAGCCCCCTTGTGATCATCAATCCACTTTCTTCTTGCCTGAAGCTGCTTTCTCTAGCCTTGCCTCAGACCTTTCCACAATCGTTACCAATCTGCCCACTCGCTTGCACGGTCCACCGTCAAAATGATAGACCGCAAGAACATCTTCATTCTCCTCGTCCTCAACCTGTGGGCAGCCCTGTGCAATGCCCAGTTCAGGGTATGGCGCGCCGACACCAGGACACCGACTGAGATGCGCGCGGCCGGCCTCTTCGCGCCCAGAGGAGCCAGCCAGATCCTCCAGGTCATGCCAAACGTGAGCATGTACAACCACGCAGTGGGCGCTGAGAACGGCCAGAGCACGGACAACGACGGCTACGTCTCGACAACCGCAAGCGAGGACACGGCCATCGCCTTCCTCAACAACATGTTCGGCGGCAACGGCTACGTCTACGAGATTGCGGCCGCGGCCAACTTCATCCAGGTCTCAGGCACCCTGGGCCAGTTCAGCCCGTACCCCAACGAGCAGGAGTACGCGGCGCTCGGCGGCTTTAGCTGGGACCAGGTCATCCGCTGGAGGCACTACACCAACGGTGTCGAGGACTCGGCCGGCATGCAGGACAATACTGAGTACGAGGGCAGGATCTACAACAACCTGAGGCCCACCAATGGCGAGCCACGTCTTGCTGGCTTCCCTGCTGATCACGAGGCCTGGGGTATGTCCCCTTGGAGTGCGTTTGCGCAGGGCGGCCCTGGATGCGGTGGTGGCAGCGGGGCGCGCCGCTCCCTGTTCTCTCGCCAGTCTACTTGTGCCCCTACGGAGGATAACTTCAAGGCTGCTCAGAGGTTCATTGACGAGAACTGCTGGACTAAGCCCAACTGTGGCTGATCGCAGAAAGTCGTCCATGCTGCTTGAGCTTGCGGCCTTGACTGAGGTACTCTGGCCCATCCATGCCTTCTCGGGCGCCAATCAAGGGGTAAGAGCGCCTCAGATACGTGGTCAGGGGAGACTGTCGCCGTTCTGAGTACGGAGAATATTGATGCCTAGGTCAGCCTTGAGGATAGATGAGGGCTGGCAACACAGACTTGGCCGTTGCTGATTTCATTTCGGTATCATTGATTCTCTTCTACATTTGTATTTATTGGATAGCATGGGAATACCTTCATGTTCAAAAAAAAAAAAAAACCCATTTCATGTTGAGTATCATCCAAAAGGGCTGGTAATCTCATTATTGTGGATCTGACAAGTGACAATTGTTCAGCAGCCCCCTTCCAAGAGATGGGTATGTGGCAGCAGAAGCAGACAACAATGACAATAAGATCAGTGCAACGTGATGCAAGTCATGGGAAAGACCATATTTCCAAGGAAGATAAGTCCAAGCTTGTTTATAAGCTTGACTCGAGACAATAGGATGACCCGCAAATTTCAGCATTGCCCCTCCCTGACTCCCATTCTATGCTGCGGCAACAAGAGCAATGAACTAACCTTCATTACCACGAATTGTTTGAATTCCATTCTAGGTTGTATCAAGTTACCCCGTTGCCGACTCTCTCCACCTAATTTGGCATTCCGCAGCCAGGATAGTAGATGATGCCGTAAAAGTGCCTTGTGCCCAGCATCCTAGAGCAAAATTTACATTCCAGGAACCCCGACGTTACCAACCCCTGAGAGTCATCATCCTTGCTGTCGCTTTCTTCTTCACTAGATTCCTCCTCTGAAATTGAATATCCGCTGAATTCCTCTTCTGAACTTTCATATCCACTAGATTCTTGGACCTCTCCTCCGTATCTGTCCCGTAGTCTGTGATTCTCGGTCACTGTAGCTGCACCTGCGCTAGCCGCACTCTCACTGGCGTAAGAAATACTTCCTGTCATATTTGCAGGTTCAGATACTGGTGAAGGGGAGTTGTAACTCTAGTTTGGTGATGAGCTGAATTGTTAGACTTCAAGGTCAAATGCTTGGAAAGAGTACTAAGGGATGTTTTGGCTTCTCGATTCCCATTTCCCGAATGGAGATTCTTGTCTTCACTTATACCCTGTTTTCCCAACCTCGCTGGAAATGTGCTGCGTAGACGACAGTTCCACAGAATGATTACGAAACTAATTCTTTTTGACACTCAGGACACATGAGACATGGTTCTGTTCATGTTGGCAGCTATTCGATCAGTCAATTCCGACCCCATAAACCAACCCTTCAAAGACAGTCCGCCCTGATTGCTCAGCCTGTGCGTCGATGAGTCGTCGCGTTTGAATTTGGAAATACGCCTGTGTCCAAGACCCCCTGTTCAGACCACAAGGAATCCTTTGTTCCCATGAATCCAGGAGCTTGGATCCCCTTGGGATTTGTATCTGAGGCCAAAACGACGTCATGTCAGCAGGAAGCCGTTCGTCATCTTCCCATCTCCGGTGAAGGCTATTGGGCGACCGATCCCGCTTTCACGCATCTGAATCCTGTGTCGTCTTTCGTTTCCCATGCCCGAGACTTCATTCATGACCTGACCATCATTTGTGTATAAGAAAATGCAGCTGGTAGTGATTCAAACTGCATGGCTGATATGATTGGCCGGACTGTTAAGTGGGCTTTTCCAACCCGCTCATCATAGCAAGCTGAAACGGCAGCACTGGTGGCACGGGTCAAGAAATCAAAGAAGCCCCTGCACAATGGGCTTCGAGCGGCTGATTTTAATTTGACTGCTCCTTGTTGTATTTTACATGCAGTATTTGTTACAGAAAAGCGGACAGTGCTAGGTGCATGGACCGTATCTGGCACGCCTTTAAACGGTCCAGAGTACAAAAAGAAGAGCTGCTTGCCCAGCCACAGTGGCCCGAGACGTTTGCGACTACCAACCCGTTAATTCTGAGCAAACCACCACACCATCCCACGCATACAACGCCGACGCAGCACCGTGGATAAGCCGATCATGACACAGCCAAGACCCAGTGATCTTTGGAATGGGCGCGAGAGGCTAAACCTTGGATCCGGGTCGGCTGTTGACCGGATTCGCCACATCATAGACTCTGCCAACATTGAGTATCTAGGGCATCGAGCTTTGTCCATTCGGAAAAGTCTAGAGGCCGATCTTGATGATGCGGTAAATTGCTGTATAGACTGTTCCGTCTTCTCCTTCGGTGTCCAATATGTGGTGTTTGAGGTTGCCTTCTCGGACAGTGTGTATTGGGTGGTAAAGGTGTAGTATGTTGCTAGAAAGAAATCTGACGATATATACATACTTAGCGAGATCGCCACTATGAAGCTGGTCTAAGAACAGACCACTATACCAGTTCCTCACGTCTTTAGGTACCAGACAGACTCTTCGGACGATTTCGAATTCCTGTTTATCCTGATGGAGCTTCTACCTGGGCGAGTTGTGCGTCGATGGGCGGCGAGTGTTCCGGAGGAATTTCTCCCTAAGGTCGCCAGGCAGCTCGCGGATGTATTGTTCCAACTTGAGACTAAACTATTAGTCGATCGGCTTGGTATCCTGTGGTGTGGTACCGATTGCGAGGGGCCATTAGAAATCATGTCCTTGCCGACTAAGAAGAATGGCTATAACCCTGACCATCTTCTTTCTAAACCTAATGGTTTGCCTCGGATATTGCCCAAGTGGTTTTATAAGTCTAGACGAAAAGAGAATAAAAAGGTTATGAAGAAGCACTGGAAGAACCTAGAATGGAGAACTGCCTGTTGGGTGCTTAAAGATGCAATATCCTGTCTTATTGTTAACGACAGGATCCACAAGCCATTCCCACTTTGTTATATGGACTTCCAGTACGGTAACGTCCTCTTCGACGATGAGTATAACCTTAAAGGCGTCATTGACTGGCGGTATGCACAGACCGTCCCACTCGAGTGCCTGGGATATTCGCCCGAGTTTGTAGCTGCGCCGCTGATACCGTACGAGTTGAAGAAGACTATCGCTAAGTTTGCAGACCTTGCAAGGACGTCCCTGAAGGATTTGGAGCGTGAGGAAACTCCACTAAAGGGGAGTCTTGACAGCGATATTCAGTGGGAGTACATTAGCGGAGGTAGTGTCGACGGAGAATCTGAAGCTGTGTCCGGAAGTAAAGCGAGTGCTGATGCGAGAGACCTGCCGCGCGCACGGAAGACTAGACTAGCAGATATATTCGGGACCACCAAAGCTCTGATCGCGTACCTCTGTACGCACAGCAGTCCGCGGGTGGCACTGGACTTTGGGAAGAGGGTCCACGAGGTTGTGGCTGGTGAGCATGTCCCTTGAGAACAGATGGTGCTGGCTCATGGAAAAAAAAAGCTGTTTCGAGGAGGGCGCCTTTTCCTTGATTGATCCCGAAAGGCTCCGTGGGGCTTATAGTAACACCTCTTGTACCAGAGGGACAACACACCCTGGCTGAAGACAGTTGCATTGGTTAGCTAGATATACCAATCATACCGCATGGTATGTCCCAAACACGTACCTATTGCACTCCTTCGTATAGGATTTTGCTGTTCCCCAATTTGACACCAAATTCGAATTGTGAGAATCGTGACGATAAGGGGGGTTACGCGTCGACGATGAGCTTAATAGCTTGTTCACTTGCGGGATCCGGAGCTGCTGTGAGGTTGTGAACTGGTCCCGCCCCCTGGCAAGATCACATGTCTTTCCTTGCAGGCTATAAGTCACACAGACTTCTGCTGAAATTTACGGTTTGGACAATTGTATATGCCGTCCCAGTCCCTTCGCCAATCGTCACACTGTTGCGTTAACGCGGCCCCTCCTCGCTAAGCTGTTATCGGAAAAGCCCTGATATACCACACGTCTCTCTGGCACCTTGGGCCAGTTGCTATTTGGAGTGGAGAAATTCTCCTCGACAAAGTCGTGGCACAGGCAGGAACGTGACTGGACAAGGTTGACCAGGTTGTTGAGCACTAGTGTTTCCACCTTAAGCTTCACGCTATAAACAACTGGTTTCCATGTTGCCTGAATCAAGTAGTTGTTGGTAAATTGGAGGACTATGAGGGTCATGTCCAAAGAGACCACCAGGACAAGGAGACCGATGAGCTCGCGAAACACGGCCTTGACGTGGTCTTTCTTTAGGGCAGCCAGCCGCTTCAAGCCGTGAGATGCTTCATAGACGTACAAGCTCGATATGAAGGTCTCCAGGGCTGTGATCACGACAAGCTGGGTCGCCTCAAATTTCCCTAAGTGGTTTTCTGGGTCAGAAAAGGTGTCGACAGCACATATTTAAAGGTTAATCAGGAAATGGCCTACCGTAGACGTTGCTATACCTGAGGGCTACAGCTTCGTCTGGCCAGTTGGAGGCCAGGAAGAATGCGGTGGTGGGAAGTTGGACCCCTACAAAGACAAAAACAATCATGCCTAGCACACCGTGAAGCTTCCAGTGGCTGGCGACGACCAGGTTCAGGCGCGAGTACAGCACCACGGACTGACCGGTGACCATCAACCACCATCCGACGGAAAGCACGGCGCTCATCGCCAGGTTGCCGTTGGGCACGGTGCCGAAGAATCGAAGAATGTTTGGCAGCACGTGGAAAGGTATGCCAAAGGCCACTGTGACCATTGACCAAAAGTAGAGCCCGCTGCGCCGCCGGAAAGTCCGAAAGATGATGAAGAATTGCTCGATGCTGTTGTAGCAGGCGACCGCGATAAAACCGCTCATGGTCATGAGTATAGGGATCGGTACCGAGTCCGCGACGGGACCCGTCTCCCCACTTGCGCCCATCCCGTGCCGTCTGACTTGAACTCGCCGAGAAGCAAAATCCACAGGATCCGGATAATAGTCTTTGATGGCTCAATGGCGAAGGGCAGTGGGGAATCGGACATTCTGTAGAGAAGAAGCCAGTTAGGCTTTGCCCCTCTTCCGATCCGGTCTCTGTTTGGTGAGCGTGAGTATGCAAAAAGGCTTATCCGTGGTGCAAGACAATTCCCAGATCTGATGCAACGATGGTTGCGCCACGAGTCATGTCTGCATCTCCAAAAGCGTGGAAGATTTTAGGGTGAGTGATCATGTCTCGCTGCGGTACTTGCCGAGACTCTCCAAACTCTGGCAGCGGACAAACTTCGGAGACAGGCGATGGCGTGCCTGGTTGCTGTGTTGTTCGAGATTGATGTCGAACGGGAACATCAGATACATTCAAGTTCAAGTCACTGCGTTTCTTCTGGTATTATAAAATTCCTGTGGAAACTAGCAGGTGGACGTCCATGCCTCAAACACGTGCTTACTTTTGCTCGTCTATCTTGCTATGGAGCTTTTCCTTCACTTCATGGCCAGTTCGTACAAAGCTGACGGACACTATCCCTTTCGACTGAGTTCCCCACCATGAAGCGAGGTTTGGATCAATAAAGCATTGTGCGTTACAATATTGAATTCGATGCTGAAAGTGACTTATATACATCCCCCTTCGTCCAGCATTATACTATAGCAAGTATAGGAGGCCCTCAATCACGATACGCCAATTGAGAATGAATCACTTTCTCCGGAGGGTTAATACCAGCAGCCAGAGCGGTCTCGGGATCCTCTCTGTACATCCACGTATACTCCGGGCCTCGAGTATCCAAATACGGGTCCACTTGCCATCGTTCCCTCACGTCAACATACCCATCGCTTATGTCATCATTCTGGAGTGAGGTTGACGTCGACTTTTGGGTAGAAATCTCCGTATCATGCTGAGAGTTGGGTTCAGCCTGCCGCGCGGCTGGCCAACTCTGGTTGTTGCGTTGATACGGCTCTGATGTATTAGAAGAGTTCCGCGGGCTGAAGAACTTGGATCGAAGTGACTGTCGTGGGGTCCAGTCCTTTGCATACATTCTTCTTAAGAACTTCGCCGAACCAGGGACCGAGCAGACGATTATGGCGATGTTGATCTCCACGATCCTATTAGGTTGGTGTCAGTGGGTGGGATGGCTGAGCTAGGAGTCGGGGGCAGCAGCTTACGCGCAAAGAAAGATTGCAAAAAGATGCCAAGTGGCATCCTTCATATTCTGGAACTCAAGTACTCGATATACGAGAGACAGAATATTGGCGATGATACCCCTATAGTACTTAACTTTAGTCACGTGCAGAACGATGCTGGGAGCATCATTGGGGGTGCCACTTACAAGAAAGCTGTGGAGAATACCAGCACAAGTTGGTTACGCTTAGACCTCTTTATATGCAGCTTCGCTATAGCCGGCATAGGCAAGATGAATATGTACAGGTCCAGGATAATACCCAGCGCAGACTGCACGATTCCCCAGTAGATGCCATTTACCGGCTTTAGGCTAAGCGGTACCTCTTCCCAGGATTGCCCGGGGCTTGGAGAATTGTAATAGCTTGCCAGGGGAATAGCTGGAAGGTAAACGAGCGCGATGGCCACGAATCCAATGCGAATGGCGAGCCGCATACCATTCTGAATCTGAAATATTTGAAGGAACAGCAAGAGTAGAGATGCCTTGGAGGACACGAGACTCGGCGTAATCAGCAGCGCCTGGGCGAGCATCAACTAGCAGCTATTGTCAACATGCATGGGGTGCCAAAATAACCGGTAACTCTCAGCACGTCGTAGTCTTGGGAGCCAGTGGCCGGCTGAGAATACAAGCGAAAGCTTGGCAGGGCTGCAGCTGGAACTTACTTTGGAAAAGTCTCCAAAGAACCAACATGCCGGCGTGTCCCACATGTGGCGCGCATATCTCAGTTCTAATCCGGGTTAGACTCACCCGGAATTGATGTCACAAGGTGCCGACAACGGGTTCGGGGGTCAGATACGTACGAGAAAGAACTATACCACTTTGCCCCAGAGAGAACACAAGAGCCAATGTATTGAAGTCTGGGAAACGTTATAATGGCACAGATCAAAAATACTAAGAATCGGTCAGAAAAGAGGACATTCGATCAGTCCACGCGAGCTTCGTCCAGTTGGCAATCAGCCGACATCCTGTGAACAGGCATGCGAAGAACAGCACCACGACAGAGACACCGAGCACAGAATCGCGGTATGATGGCGGATTTGTGAAGTTTGACTTCACGCCGTCTGGTGCAGTGCCAGCTGGGAAAGCACAAAGATCAATACCAAGAGCGCCTAAAGAGCTCATGAGGTCCGAAGACTGCATGGCTTGTGCGTCCATTGCAACGTGAAGAAAAGGTGCAAGCAGACGACCTCAATGGCTCAAAATCGATAACTGGGTAAATTAGCAAAATCCATCCGCGAAGGATGATGGGTGCTCCGGTAGTTATCAGGTGTTGGCTGCAGGCAACCGACGATGTGACCCACATATCAAATTGCCAGAAACCGTTGCTGTTGGTACTTGGGTTCCCACTTAGTGCTGTTCCCACTGGGACGATGCTACCCCAGCCGCATGGCTCAAATGGCGGGCCCTCAGCCGCGCCTAAGCTCTGCAATCGGATCCTGCTTCAGTGAGACTGTTTTTTTCCTTCCCATTGTACATGTCATTGGAAATAGCAAACGTTGGACTGAAAGATCTACAATTGTGCACATTCGATCTCCTTACAGCTAATCCCCAGTTTGACGGACAGAGTCGAAGTGGTCTTTGCCGCTGGCCCGGGATTCGTTGTGTGATCCACAGTAGGATCACGCTACCACAATAGATTGGGTGTTGTTCAAGCTGTTCAGGGGACTTGGACCCGATTGGTCCAACCCGTGCAATAATAGCTGTTGGCCGAATCATAAATGGCGGGGGCAATTCTACATTGCTACGTTAATGCCAGTTTTGGCCAGGTTTTTTTTTTTTTTTTTTTTGGAAACGTTTATTAACCTAAGAATCGTGAAATCCAAATTAATCATGACTGCGTAGACCGCACAACACTATCATAATCGTCTGCCCCCCCCCTCCCCACTACTCCACTGTGATAGATCGTGAGCGAAGATGTGCAGCAGATAGCGGGTCGCTCTCGGTCCCCAGACCCACGAATCTAATCTACACTTCAGGCGCTACCTCTGCAAGTCGTGGCTCATCCTTGACCACGGCATCAAGTCCTAGGTAGTTCCCAAAGTCTACCCGTCATGGCGAATACACAGTTGTCTACTCGTAGTCATCCACATGTTCATAAGTGTCCACCACGACGCCCTTACGGCGGCTTTTAGGTCTCTTCCTGCGCTTCACCAACTTTACGTCCCTCATACCGCTTGATGGTGGTTCCACGGCGTAGTGTACATCACTTCCTCTGCGCGCAACGATCAGTACTTCCTTCTCCATTTCCCCATGCTGGCTCAGCGCGGCGGTACGTGGAGCATAGAAGTCTTCCGAGGATCGTAATTCCCGACTGAATATGGCCACGCGAGTGACTGGCTTGGATATCATCAGCCCATGGTCAGCCGCATGTTTCGATCGATAAAATCTGACGGACGCCGTTCGCCCGTCACGCTTTGCAAGTGCTCCGTCTAGCCTTGTTAGCCGCAGCACCGTGTACCAATGCCCGTGGTGGCGAACCTCTGTCGTAGGCACGAGTATGGCGGAGTTGCGGGATATGAAACAGAGCTCCTTCCACCCATCGCCATGCTTGATGAGCTGCTTTGCAGTGAAGAGGTCGGCTGTCTCTGTTGGAGTGTAGTAGCCAATGACTGTCAGTCTGTCCAAGCATAAGCCGGGTAGCGCTTTGAAAACATAGGCCCATCCACATTTCACGGTTGGCGGATCGCTCTGGATCGAGAGCATGGGCGAGGGGCCTGAGATGCGCATGTAGCGTAGCTTCGACAGCACTGATGGCTCGAGCCCGCCAAGTTTCTGTAACACTGTGTGTGCGCCTTCAAAGCTGAAGAGTACCTGGCTTATCCAGCTATGGCCGATTTCGAGGTTGACTTTGCGGCAGACGTGGAGTAAACTAAGACTATTCGGGGCTGGCCGCATTTGGACAGATAAAACGTTCGCACGACTGGCCGATGTGTTTTGCGATGAAACGGAGATGGTTCGCGTCGATATTAGACCGAAGGACAGGCGAGTGGAGTAAAAGACGTAGGTGTAAATTTCCACGCGGATATCAGGAGGCAACCTTTCGAGGAAAAGGCTGTAGTCTTGTGGGTGCCGAGACTGCATGTTGAACTGTCTGCTCTTTTGGCTCGCACGAGACTTGCCTGAAGTATTGCGCTTATTGCTTGTGCCCGCAGCCTTGGTTATGCTCTCCTCTGATACTAATGAAGTATTCCTCGTTGGTCTCCAACCCAACTTATTCTTCTTCTTGCTTGGGAGATCGGCAATCTGGCAATACGTTACTGCTTTAATCCCAGTTTCGCCGTCGCGAGATGGGAAAAATCAGATCGCAGGCTGGAAGTAATGGTGGCGATGGTCTCTTACTATCAAGTCCAATGAATATATACTCACAAGGTAGACATTCCACCAGGCCGTGAGATCAGCACTACGAGTCGCACAGCATCTGACTCATCCTGTTGTTCGGGCGTCCCCTGGCTGCAGCCTGTTGATCTGTTGCTCAGCCAAAGTTCTGATTGGGCAGATGTCTACCAACCGCTTTATCGGCACCTGGGGGTAGAATGCCACTTCACACACAACTTTCCTCCATTACAGATGATTCATTGTTGAAATAGTGAACATCTGATCTGACCTATTCCAACAATTTCCATCTCCATCACCTATATCCACCATAAAGCGAAGCACCTGTCAGATCTGATAGCCTTAGGCGTTGGAGACCTCACTACCCTGTGGGCAGATGTGTCCCGCGCGGCTAGATTGCCCCACAATAGGCCTGCTGTGCCGCAGACGACGAGTCTAATAAGTATGCAGGCAGTGACTCGACCTCAGGCACCGTCCCCGCCAATATTCTTCCTCACTCGCAAACTTACAAATCCGCCCACCACAGTTCCAAGTGAATCGATGCAGCAAACCACGCGTTGGATCATTTCGTCATTATGTCACTCAAGCCTTGGTGGAAGTACCCATCGCAGAATGACCTGAAGTACGACACGGTACTACCACCAAAGAATTTAGAGACGAGCGCAGCAGAGCAGGCTTTAGACGACAGCCATCTGGCTGTATATTCACAGGCAATAACAAACGTTCTTTCGACAGTTATTGCTGGGTCAACATTTGCACAGCTAGTTGACGGCTTACCTCTATGGGATGTAGTCTACGGGCTTGCTCATTATGGCCTTGTAAGAGAAGAGCCTGTCTATAATCACCGAGTACTATGCTCTGGTGTACTGGAAAAGACAAGGGATTTTTATTCTTCCTTCATACCAGGCCAGCTTCAAATTCGGGCTGATGTAAATATTATGACTTTGCCTCTATATTCTCCAGCTAATGTTTTTCTCCAGGTCCTGCGTCGATACCAATCGGTTCCGGTTGGCTCCAGGGTATCAAAGCTGGTCCTTATAGAGTTGATCGCTGTCGCAGTCCATACTATTGCGGCTTACCTCTTCAAGGAGGCTAACGGCGGCCTCCATCAGGATGAAGTATACCCTGCTGATGAGTTTTATGAAGAGGCGGGTTTCCGACGGAAGAAACCAACTCCATTTTCACTCTGGAGATATGATAATCCTGAGCAATACCCCGATGGAGTTGCTGATATTGCCGGCTACTGGGCAGAGGACCAAATATTTGGAGGAATCGTCTTATTTGATCGTGGTGAGAGTGGCACTGAAGTAAAAACCCCCTTACCTTATAAGAGGTTTGGCGATTCACGGATCTAATGGTTTCTTAGAACAGGAGCATTTGGTTTCACTCTTCTCGTCGTGGGTCAACCGAACACGTATACACTGTGGACGATGAGCAAACAGCATCTCTACTCCATTTCCTTGAGTCTGGACCTACTGAAGCTGCTCCCTGCCCTTTTCCAATACAAGAACACGGAGATAGCGAGCGTAGGGACTATGAGATCTCAATTCAAAAGTACAACATCTATAGGGATCGCTGGGAGCGCAAAAGTCGGTACAGAAGTTATTGGTGGTATAATCTTTACCAGAGCAAGTGTACAGCATTTGGTGAAGACCCAAAACAACACCCAGAATGGGGCCACGAGGGGGAACCTTGAGTTTTTTTTGAGATATGTTGGTCACAGTACGGCAGCCGCGATCTCTGGATGATGTCATATCACTGGACAGCATTGATCGTGACCTAGAAGTTCCAATCTATACATCCTTTCGCCGTGCTAATCCGCTGTCGATCCTGTTGCTCCGCCAGGGTTCTAATTGGCTAGATTGCCACCAACAGCTTTACTACAGTTGCAGTATCGTTAGCTCCAGGTCTAGCACGCTATGTCACATCTGACCCACCAGCACACCCAACACATGCAACTAAGCAGACACGTTGGTTGGGGGTTGGTTGGCCATCTTGCGGAGCTCTTTCATGCCAAATTTTCACTTTTCTCATGTTCCCAGTTGTCTTATGACAGAGACGCCCGCATCAATATGACTCGGGCGATCACAATGCACATGATGTGGTCGCGCACAGTCCTCCTAGGCCTGGTCCTGACAGGCACGACCGTTGCGGAGCCCGTTGTTAGGCTCGAGGAGAGCCGAGTGTCGTACCGAGGCGTGGCTCGGGATTTGGTAGAGGACTTTCACAACATCAAATTTGCCCATGATACCTCCGGACCGCGTCGTTTCGCTCCTCCGGACCCTTACGACCCCCCTGATGGGACCGAAATCGACGGGACCTCACCTGGGCCAGCGTGTCCTCAGTTACAAGCCGCGGTTCCGCCATTCTTCGACGAGACGCCTAACATAAGTGAAGATTGCCTTCATCTAAGAGTCACGAGGCCAGCCGGAACAACCGCCAACGACCGTCTGCCGGTCGTAGTGCACCTTGTTGGTGGTGGAGTGGTGAAAGGCTCCAGCGATGACTCGCACGTGGATCCCAAGAACCTCGTCACGAACTCGATATCGCGAAACAAACCAATAATTGTAAGTGCTATTGTGCCCGGGGCGGCCTAGCCTCACCAGTCTCTGGCTTACCCGTGTTCTACAGCACGTCGCCCTGAACTACCGACTGACCATCTTCGGATTCGCTCGGCTGCCGATACTCAAGGATCAAAAGTCTCTGAACGTTGGGATGAGAGACCAACGAGCTGGTTTCCAATGGGTCAAAGACCACATTGCTGCTTTCGGTGGTGACCCCGAAAGAATCACGTCTTTCGGGCTCAGCTCAGGCGGAACATTCACTTCTCTGCATCTCGTGACATATGCAGGCGAGCAAGGTGTTCCGTTCACTCAAGCATGGGCCATGTCCGGCCCTCCAGGCACTGCGCTCAACATGACATCTGACGCTACAGAGATACATACTCGTGCTGTGGCTGAGGCTGCAGGCTGCCCGGTAGAAGACGAACCGAGCTCCGACGAACAAATTCTGCAGTGCTTGAGAGATATGTCGATGAGCGATTTGCTAGAGGTCGCGGTGGCATATTCACAGAAGAATCATCCCCCATTGGGCCTCTTTACTTTCATCCCCTCGATCGACGGAGACTTCCTGCCCGAACGCCAGTCTGTACTGTACAGAGCAGGAAGATTCGTCAAGGGCATTCCTATTGTTCTCGGTTGGACTCAAGACGATGGAGCGACCAATGCAGGGCCTGCTCCATCATTTCAGACTGAGGACGACATGAAAGTTTCAATTAAGAACTTTGCTCATGCACTGACCGAAGAAGACTACGAGCATCTCTTCTCGCTATATCCGGCCGCGGAATTCGAGCGCGACGTTCATAACTACGAAGCACGAAAGAGCGAATCAGACCCCGTTGCGCCTGTCCACTATTTCCGGATCGCTCGCATAATGCGTGATCTTCTCTTCACGTGCTCTTCGATCGATTTTGGCTTTCATGTATCAAAGCAATCGAGGCAGCAGGATCCCAGGTTTCCCGGTATTCGACTGTACGACTTGAACCAGAGCATGTTGACCCCTATGTTTCATGAAGCCGGGATGCCGTGGCTGGGTGCCATTCACGGCAGCGACATGGACTACCTGTTCAACAATGTTTTCCCTAAGGAGCACATGTCAGATCAAGATCAGCGGCTGTCTGAGTATCTGCAGGCGGCTTTCATTAACTTTGCTTACACTGGACACCCGGATCAAGACAATGTCATGGCCGGGACCACGGCTTGGGCTGAAGCGTTTCCATTGACGACCGAGGGCATGAACCTCCAGGTCATTGGTGGCCCACTGGGCACAGGAAGCTGCCACGTATCTGACGCGGCGCACGACACCTTGAGCATCGATCAGCAACACGATGAGATGCAAAGACCTCTGGATGGCAGTTTTCTATATGAAGAAATGCACTCCGATGCTGTTCAGGTGCAAAAGAAGTTGCTTGAGCATGAAAGGTTGTTCGAGAGATGCGCCTTTATCAATAGTATTTCTGAGAAATTGGGCCACTGAACACAGGTTTAGCTAGCTTCCTTGTCTCTCAATTGATCTCAATACACCACCTTTAAGCCCATTCAGAAGTCGCAATGTGACGACACTATCATATGACAATTGTTTGGCCCTAACTTCGAAAGTAGAAGCCTATTACTAGTAGGTATCAACAGAGATAAATATCATCCTCTTCTCCAAAAGAGGAATCTGTACCATCAACTCTGCAATACTGCACGTATATCCCAACTCGCTCGTATGCTGTTGAAGACCCACCATCAAGTGCTCTCACAACAATGCCTTGAAACGCTTCGATTCGATGGCCGTTGCGTATCCAGGGCGCAGTTTTACCTAAGGGAAGAAAGATGTCCCTTGGTCCGCCTGTCTCTGCATTCTTGTAACCATAATACACCCTGGGGGCGAACTCACCGCCCTGATCGCTGGCTAGGCGCCGAATAAGTCGACAGCGCATGTTGATAACGTCGTGGTTCGTTTCAAATTCCCGGGTCTCATCAGAGCCGCGAATGTCGGAACCACTTAAGACCTCCAATATGTCAACGGTCGGAATTATTCGCTCGTCGGCGTGTGCGTCCCACATGGTTGCAATAAAAACAATTTGTTCTCTGGTTGAAGCCCAGGACCACGTCGGTGCAGTTTTCGTTTGCCTATCATGTTTTGGTGGAGTTGCTGGAGCCCATAGTAGAGACTGAGGCAGAGTACTTCGCCATAGTCCATGGAGATACTTGTCGCGGGGGCCGTGGACACTCGAGTTGCGGTGAAGGCAATCAGCGACTCCTTGGATAGCACGAAGTCGATCCGCCGGAAACGTCAGCGACCGAGTTGTGTACGACTCTACTATCCTCGCCCAATCTGTTGCCATGTTCACGTCCTTGTTCCACTGGATCTGTTCAAGGTTTTTCTCAGATTCGGTTTCATTCGCCCTGAACTGTCGGCATTCCCAGTGCACCTGCTTGGCACAAAAGTGCAGAATACGTGGTGAAAGAAACCGTTCTTGAAACGTCCAGCCGCGTCGACTCAGGCTAGTTTTAGCCAGCTCTCGGTTCGTGTGGCTCCAGGAGAGCCGCATAAGGCAATACTGGGCTTCTTCCCCTCTTAACCTCAGATGCACACCGTGAGTACTTATTTCATTCAAATCTCGGGAAGTGAAGCATCCTTCGTTCGCTGTCTCGCCAACCCCAGCGGCAATGGTGCATGTCGCATTGCTGTAAACGGAGTCCATCTCCCTGATTTCGTGCTTTTTGTCATTTTTGCACTGTTGCAAGATGCAAAGAGTGTCAACCCAGAGATACTGAAACCCAAGACGAACCGTGGCGCAGATTGCATCCCGAATCGAGGCTTTCAGGCTGGAGATCTCAATCTTGTCACTGAATTGAGACCTATTCTCCTGGCTTAACAACGGATATTCATTCTCGCCTAGCCATCGATGGCTAAGAGCTAAGTACCTGACATTACTGTCGTAATTATGCTCAGCTTGTTCTTGCAACTTAGCACTGATCTTACCGTCGTCCTGAGCAAAGACTTTGAGGAGCCTGGTTGGCGCCCAATCGGGACGACGATGGGCGGCGCAGGAGGTATGGGACGAAATGCACTTATGCATCCACCTCCCTGCCAGGTCCAAGGTTTCGCTTGCACCCGTGTTCATAGCTGGTGTGTATAAGTCTGATAAGGCTTTGGACTCATACGTCGCAAGTATATGAACAAAGTCCATATTGGACTCAGGATCAATGCTGTCCGAGTCGCGTTCACTAAGAACTGCAGGGTTGGCGTCATATATTCTGTCGTGGAGCCGGTACCAAGCTCCTCCAGTCATTTCGTGACTGTTTGCTTGTCGCTGCCAACAGGGAATGCCGTTTTCTTTATCCAAAGTCGCAGTTGCGGGTGTGCTGTTCCACAGCAAGGTACATGTGAAGCACCCGGCTTCCGCTGACGCTTTGGACTTCTGAACGTCATAGGCTTCGTCCACGTATCCACATCGTAAGCTTTGCTCAATAAATGTGGTGCAAAGCTGGCATAAGTGACTCCTCGGCATTGTGCTTAATTCCTGATACTGCTGCTGGCAAGCGCAATGATGCGATGCGGTGTATTGAGGATAGCAAGGACTGATAAGTTGGGGGGCGGGGGTCCACGGGCGGGGTCCAAGCAAAGACAGTGGTCAAATGAACAAATTTGGAGTCGCTCATAGAATGACGGGGGGAAGCATTAAAGGAGGGACTTGTCAGCAGCGTGTTGCTGAGGCTGCCGTCCGGGCTATTCAACATCATTAAACTCGATTCTGCAGGGCTCCGTGTAGTCTTTAGTCTTGCAATCAACAATTGGCTCAAAGCTCCTGCGAGCCAATGTTATATAGTATGGCTGTACGAGTACATCCAGGAGATGGATGCTGAAGAGGGCGAGGGGTCATGGATCTATGTCCCTTCACAGTTGATCAGGACACTGCCGGCACATGAGAGACAACAAAGAGAGAACAGAGGTTGCAGTATCGCGCCGTCTAGCATTGGAAGTGTAAGATATGGGCTTACAAGCACCTCAACACGCTGCAGGGCCAGTCCGTACCACTCCTTTACGGCACGGTATTATTATGTCTCGCACCACCGAGATCGGATGCCCAGTTCTTTCCAGTCGGAGGCATCCTGTCCAGCTGATTGAAAGCCTCGTATTGAATAGCCTGTTGGACATAGAGGAAGCGTCTCCACTTATCGACTACCAGGGGCTATTCCAGCGCCTGTTTCGACCGACGACCAATGTATACAACTTGGATTCACTGGGTATATAGAGTGAACATTCTCAAAATTGAAAACTTCCTGCTAGTCTAGCAGCAGGTATCTTTTTAGGCAAAGTAAGCACTTCTAGTAAGAAGGAGCACAATGCTTGGCAGCACTGGCAGGGTGCAAAAACGTTGTCGACCAACCATAGTGGCCAGTGATGGGTGTTGGCTGATCATGCCCGGTTTGCCCAGCCTGTGTTGCAGGTAAAATCCTATCAACCTCCGTTCCTCTGCGCAGCTAAATAAACTCGATTCCGTGTTCCGTGCAACAACACGTGAGCAGCAAGAATCACGACAGTCTACCTAGGTAACAAAGATGGGGGGCTCACTCTCCACCAACCAATTCCCTGTGCAAGGAAGGGTGTGTAAAACCGTGGACCCTAAATGAGGCCTCTTTCAGAAAGTTGTGTGCATTTGAGTAATGAGCTGAGTTTTCAGACTGTCCTAATCAAGGGGCCTCGCAAGGAACTGGACTCGAAGCCGCGCGGCAACTGGCTGCAAAAGTGGCCAATGTCGTGATAGTGGCCCGCGACGCACAAAGACTCCAGGATGGTATTATTTCTCTGAAAGAAGCAGCGCTCTCTCCAGAGACGCAGCGGTTCTATTTCATCCCCGCCGATCTGACTGGTGCCGAGACCTGCGTCCAGGTGATGTCACAGGCAACGGAGTGGAACTCCGGGCACCCACCAGATATTGTGTGGACTTTCGTTGGTTCAGCATACCCGCACCTCTTTGTCGAGACCGACGTGTCGCGACTCAGGGATGATTTGGCCACCAACTACTTCGCAAACGCATTCATGGCCCACGCAGCCTTGAAGGTGTGGCTCAAAGATCCCGACCAGCCGGCAGGAGACGTGACGGCGAAACAAAGGGAAAGTGTCCCGAGACACCTCATCTTCACTTCGTCCTTCCAAGGTCTGTATAGCATGGTTGGATACACGTCCTATGCGCCCGCCAAGACGGCTCTCCGCTCCCTATCCGACTCTTTGTCCCAGGAAGTACACCTCTACGCCGCAGCAAATCCGTCTTGGCCGCCAGTCCGGGTTCACACCATCTTCCCAGCCACCATCTTTGGCGAAGCTTATGAAGCTGAGAACCTGGTCAAACCCGATGTCACCAGGATGCTGGAGGAGACTGACTCTGGTCAGACTGCTGAGGTCGTGGCTAGGAAGAGCATACAGGGTCTCGAGAGCGGACATGAGCTGGTCACATGTGACACCCTCGCGAACTTTGTTCTGTCAACCATGTTCGGGGCTAGCAAGCGGGGCGGCTTCTTCCGCACACTGGCTGATTGGGTTATGGGCTGCCTGGGTCTACTCATTTTGATTTCTGTGCGTTGGGATATGGATCGAAAGGTTCGGAACTTCGGCAAGCGTCATGGCCACTTCGGTGCGAAACATCGGACAGAGTGAACAAAGGAGCAGAAGGTGATCAAACATGCAAATGGCACACCAAAAGGCATTGTTTCTCCTGGTTGGGACTGCATTAAGCATGTAACTCGAAGGCAGATGACCACGCACCATATCGGGGATAACAAGGG
Source organism: Diaporthe longicolla (assembly GCA_000800745.1). Taxonomy (NCBI): domain Eukaryota; kingdom Fungi; phylum Ascomycota; class Sordariomycetes; order Diaporthales; family Diaporthaceae; genus Diaporthe; species Diaporthe longicolla. The sequence continues at coordinate 176,258 of JUJX01000045.1, forward strand.
TAACGTTCGCAATGCAGGAGCTGATTGAAAAATTAATTACATCTTGAGCACTAGCTGAGGCATTTAGATATGCAGACCTGTGTTTGCTATTAAAATGCTAGTCCTGGTTGGGACGCAAGGTTTCTTTTAATCCTTGCGCCTTTGATAGAATTTGGAGCTGATACTGTCCTGTCGTCATAGGACACATTGACCTGTAGCGTGTCAGCGAATCGAGTAAGGGTGTTGAAAGAGGCACAATTTATTACATTAGTCGTCTTCATAATACCGTTAGAATTGAATATCTCCTCTTGGCTATCGCCGAGCGATCGGGCTCCGCTGCGGATGTCAGCTCGCGTCTGTCCGAGGCTCTCCAGTCGGATGCTCTTTGAATTTGCACTCCTCCCCTCTCCATAGGAGCGTTGCTTCTTGTAAGGGCCAGACTGCTCGCTGCTGGCATTTCGGAACAGCCGGGGGAACCATCTCCGCAGCAACGGCCGCAGGGCTGGTATACACGCCGCCGTGATGGCCAGGTTGATTTCGATGGCGCTGTAGCTTGGACCCCACGTGTTGGCGAAGTCATAGCTGGGGTCCCAAAAGAAGTGAGAGAAGGCAATGACTCTAAGTATTCCAATGATCGTCACACTGCATACCAGGAGGAATATGTTAGCTCTCGAGAGCTATTCAGCGGTAGTGGATGGGCAGCGACACTTGCAATCCGCTGGTGAGGAAGATCATGATGACGCCGATCCTCGTTGCAAGGTTGACCTTCAGCCCTATGAACGCCCATACTGGTATAGCCAACACCAGGACATCGGTCACTATGGTCATGATGAAAGTGGACATGCCGAATGATGCTGCGTCTATGCTGCGCTGAACCGGCAATGACTTGTCCCAGTAAGCGGCGATCGGAATGGTCTGGAAGATGACCACCAGGAAGGTCGATATCATGAGGCAGATATTAATGGTGTTGATGACCTGCAGTCGCAATTCAGTATCGCAGCTGGATCCCTCGATTATGGTGAAGTCGGGAAGGCCTGGGTTACGATACGGCTCCAAAGATGTATTGAACTCACGTATATCGCCCACCTTATTCCAGTTCTGTGCCCTGCTATTCTCAACATGAAAACCAGAGCTGAGGACTTCACCAAAGCTAGGATCGGATTGTACAGCAGACCGACGACCCACGTCCAAAATAGTGCCGGTGTTGGATCGAAATTCTTCGGTAACTCGGAGGCAGGGAACCCGGCATAGTTGTACTTGAAATCTGACACACCAAAGGCGAATTAGAGAGACAATGCCTTGTCGTGTCGAGGTTATACCTACAAAAATATGTTACAGGCATGAAAGCTAGTGACAAGACCTGTCCGAGGAAGTCAGCGAAAGGAGAGATGCGCCACGGGAGAGGCGCTGCTCACCGCAGCCACAGAGATCAGCCAATCCTCTGGAACGAGGACAAAGAGTCAGTGAAGTGACGGCTTGAAGAAGGAAAAAGATACTTGTATCGTCTGACAGTGCTTACCGAGGCCTGTTTGCTTTGCGGAAATCCTGCTGCACATCCGCAAGCCATAAGTGATGTACGCAACGGCCGCGACGAAGTACATCACAGCCAGCATCGTCTGCTGGTACCGCGTCGTGGGGATGGTACTGACATCCTGCCAGCGGGTCTGGAGAGGCGGGAGATCGACGGGATCCGCCATGTTCCCCGATTCGATGAGATAAAGACGAAGATGTGTGTGGAGCAAACCAAATAGAATCAAGCAATGGGCCGAACCAGAGAGACGAGCGCATTCATATTTAACGATGCGAGCATTCGGGTCTTTGGTTATTTGTTGACGAAATGCAAGTGTCCACTCAAGGAACGATGAATAGTAGTGCAGTTTGAACTGGGCAAGGTTTGGGATCTGATTCCCACAGAGACAAACATGCAATTCTATGTTGCGGAAATTTTCGTTTCATATACCACACTTACTCATAGCAGTAGCGCTGTGCTCCCCATCCTTCAGGTGATATGCGGCAATAGCAGCTGCATGTGCATATGGCGTTCCGCGGCACACGCAAATTCGGCAGTTGGATGCAGGATGAAAAGTGTGGCAGCCAGCGGGCCGGCCCCTTTTGATAGCGGCCTGGGATCATTCCAGGTTTCCGCAACTCTCAAAAGATGGCAACGTCCCCCTATGAGCGATTTGACAATTAATTCGACGCGACCCTGCTCTTTTCTAATGAAAACTCGGTGTTGTTTTCACAGGCTAAGACGGGCTTCCAGCCGTGGCGTAGTACATGAGCCCGGATGAATTGAGTATTTGCAGATCTTGGACGAAGATGGAAGGGCGCACCAAAAATGACATGGATGCTCTCACCGGTCGGTTTTTTTAACGGTCTCTTCATCTTCATCAAGACCCTTTCCCTCGCGTGGCCTGGGACATCCAGAGCCTAGACCACTGGATCGACTGATCACGGCCAGCAGCCGAACGTCTCGGCCAAATTGCGCAACCACGTTAGCACTGCAAATTTGGACGTGAGAGACCCTTTGACTGTATTACGAACCGAGGAAGGAAGCAGTGGGCACTGACCTCGCAAGCCCAATGGTGAATTGCCCGCTCGGAATTTGGGCGAACTACGCGGCCAGTCGTATGACTGGGAGAATGAATGAAAGAGGACCTTCCTTAATGGTTTAGACATCCATGATCCGGGTATGTCCCCCGTTACTCTTCTCCACCAGCCCAATTATATAATCTAGGTACGTATCTCACGAACGTGCCACTGGTGCCTCGATCGGTTTAGACTGCGGCGTGAACATAGGCAGCTGGAGTGGCGTTGGTCTTTGGGTCGCCGCAGGAGCGAGGGGCCTGCATGGGTAAAAAGACCCGTCACATCCAGGAGTAAATGGGCCGCGGAACAGTATTGATAGTGCATATGCATGTTCTGTGGGTCCCACGGAAATACAGGACAGGTGCGCTGGACGGGGGTCTCGAGTTTTCAAGGATCGTTCGCATCCACGATGCCGCATTGCTACCCCAATACGCCCCCAGGCCCTAAAATATATTGAATACATTTCCAAATGGTTCTTCACACGGAAGTGATCTCTGTGAAACATTTGGAGGCTACGCAAACTAAACAGTAGTCGGTTTCTTCGGCTTCTGGGCCGACATGGCGAGCGATATCTGACCAGTCACATCTTCGTTACATTCAATGAATTCGTCTAGCTGCTTCAATCGACCAACACCATATCGTCTCCATTTCTTTTCATGGGCTCATCATTGATTTCGGCCATACATACGTAAAGCCGTGAGGGGCCTTGCACGTCTCACGGGAATAAGTTAAGCCCTCGGGACCGTTTGTCCGATGCAAGGGCGAAGAAGGATTCACTAGTCAACACCGGAAGCATTACAGATAGCCATATCAAATTGTGGGTACCCTGACCGTTTTTCTCTCTCTCTTTGCCTATTTGCGTGCAGATGAACTAACTGACCCATGCGGGCACTCGTCCGCAGCGGAAAATCTCCCCTGGCTTGATTCCCCGCTACTGCAAGTGAACACATACATTTGCCACGTTTTGGAAGCAGAGGAAGATGCCTTGGAAGATTGCGAAACGGCATGCGGTGTAACCCTCGCCCGATCAGCCGCGTGACAACCGCCAGGGCTCGTCAATTGAGCCCCTCACTGCAGGGTGACGGAGATGATCATATCACAAAAGCATGTTGGCGGCGGAATAGGGGGGCGAAAAATGGTGTCGGTCCGGGATCATTCCCTTTTACGATGGATGGCCGACCAGAACCAACACTCACTGAATGAGTCCTCCAATGAGATATAGATGATCCACACATACCGCACCATTCTCGGTCCCATTGTAACTACCGTCCATTGTCAACCATAAATGCACAGAAACTGGAGCTAGCGGGAGATAGCCGTACTGGACCGCTCATAAATTTATCTGCCGTCGATCAAGCTGAGGGCGACTCCAGCAAGATTGAGCATGTCCTCTCGGCCAACCTATTTCTCGGGCCTCCATAAAACCACGGCCTTTGCCGATTCCCGTCTCACGATCCTCCTTAACATCCCTGTCTTGCTGGCCATTCTTTCGTTTGCCGTCTCTTGCATCTGCTGTACCCACAGCGTCGACATAATGCCAAGCGTCTCCAAGGCGTTTGCCTTGGCTGCGTCTTTGCAGCTCGGCCAACTGGTCACGGCACAGACGACTTTGGATAGCAGCGCAACCATATGTGAGTACATACTCTCCTCGTGAACATCATGTAACTTGGTACATGCTCAAGAAATGCTTTGCTGACACGAAATCTCAAGCCGCGGACCAGGCTCAGGCCACTATCAAACCGGCAGGGGAGGTAGTCGACGAGGCTTTCCTGCTCACAAATGCCGTGCTGGCGAACCTTTCGGAACAGGGCATCTCGAATATCTCGCTGTTTGAATTCGCCAGCGATAGCGAATCACAGAAGCGTGCCGCACTGGGCCAGTGCAAGACAGCCCCGGGTGATTTTCTGTGGCCGGGAAGGACGATCTGGGGACTTCTCAATCTACTAACTGGGGGCGCAATTATACAAAATGTGCCACTTGCGTCAGTCTGCTACGACTCGTGGGGGAACTACGATGCCGATGAGTGCGCCCGGGTAACCGAGCAATGGGCCAACGTCGACCTACACATCGAGAGTCCATCAGACCTCATGTTCCCGATGTGGGAGGGATCAACCTGCATTCCTCCGGAGATCGAGGCCAATGAGCCGACTGGAAATTGTACCATCGGAGGATATCCATCCTACGTTGTCAACGCAACAAACGTCGCTCAGATCCAGCTCGCCGTCAATCTCGCCCGCAACCTCAATCTTCGTCTGGTCGTCAAGAACACCGGCCACGACTTCAATGGCCGCTCTGCTGGAGCTGGTGCCCTGTCTATCTGGATGAATTCATGGAAGGACGTGAAGTTCTACGAGGAGTACGAGACCTCGACTTATTCCGGGCCAGCCCTGAAAATCGGCGCTGGGCTCGAAAAAAAGGAGTTGTTCGCGGCTGCAGACGAGTATGGAGTGACTGGCGTCGGCGGATTGTGCACCACCGTTGCTGCCGGAGGTGGCTATATGGCTGGCGGAGGACATGGGCCAATGTCTTCAAGTCTTGGACTAGGTGCTGACCAGGTAAGTCGACCAGGATCGCTCATCCCACAATGCTGTTTGTCCCGCGACTAAAAGTGTCCTAGGTACTGAGCATCGACGTCGTAACACCAGACGGACGCTTCGTCACCGCCAACGAGAAGCAGAACACCGAGTTATTCTGGGCACTTCGGGGCGGAGGAGCCGGGACCTTCGGCGTCACCACGTCCTGGACGATCAAGGTCGCCCCAAAACTCTCCTCAGCCTCCGTCGTGAGCTTCGTCCTCGCCCCAGCGGGCAACGTCACCAGCGCCGCGATCTGGGAAGCAATCAAGCTATACCTGGGCAACATCCCCACGTATAACGCCGCCGGACACTACTCGTACTTCATCATCGCCCCCGCGGGCACAGGCACCGACGTCTCGTTCATCATGAGCGGCTGGTTCGCGCCGAACACCACCAACTTGCAGCACCAGGAGCAGCTCGAGCCGCTGTTTCAGGCGTGGGCCAAGCTTGGCATCCAGGTCGAGGCGAAGTGGAGCGAGTTCGACCGCTACCTTCCCGCGTGGCAGGCCCTGACGGATGCTGAGGCCGTGGGATGGACAACCTCTCGCAGCGGCAGCCGACTTGTGCCAGAAGATAACCTGCTGGACGCTGCTATGCTTAATGCCACGCACGCCGTCATCAAGGACCTGTTTAACCGCGGCGGTGTCAGCTTTGTCGGGTACGGCATCAGCGGCGGAGACCCCGAGGAGGACAACGCGGTCAATCCGGCGTGGCGCAGCGCGGGAATTCACCTCATCTCGGCGCTATCATGGAGCGCTAATCTCTCGCTGGCTGCCGTCTCAGATCTGAGTGTTGAGTTCACCAATGAGTGGCTCGCGCCGCTGAGGGAGATCACCGATGGCGCTTACGCCAGCGAGGCTGATATATTGGAGCCGGAGTGGCAGCAGTCATTCTTCGGGAACACTTATGATCGCCTGTACAGCTTGAAGCAGAAGATAGACCCCACCGGTCTCTTCTATGCCCACCATGCTGTTGGGAGTGAGAACTGGCGAGTGACTGATCAGCTAGAGGGACTGCCTACCCAGAATGGGCGTCTTTGCAGGGTATAGCCTTTCGACAGGGCGTCATAGAAGCTCACGTCAATAAAATCACCCAGAATTTTCTGATTAAGCGTCTCGTCCCTTGTATTATTTTTGAGGAGTTCATTGCCGCGAAACACTTCGGCGTCTGATGATCTCCGTTTCTACTAATGGCACTACATACTTCAACATTTTTCTTTTCAAGTCGTGCGAGACAAGTAAAGTAGGAAGCGTTATGTCCTGTAGTGTACTAAACAACAAGTATCATGTGTTTCATTTGGGAAACCCATGTGAAAAGAGCCGAGGCCTCCTGCTAACGTGTTCCCACGCTCAAAGCTTGCCCTTGACGTTGGCTAATCTGATTCTCTCCAAAGCATCCGATTGCACTTCCTTGACGACATCGCCCGCCGCCTTCACTTCATGGATAAGCCCCACTGAAGCCCCGGCGTAGGTCGCAAGTCTTCCCTCTGGGCCCCAACCACTATCACCCGTCTTTGCAGCCTCATCGTGGCGTTTCTTCAACTCTTCAAAGGTTACACCTGCCTGCTGATCCACGAATGACTTGTTGATGATAGTTCTCGGTTGGTAGTCCGTAGGCCAGCCAAAAGTGCCTCTGAGATGGTTATACAGGAGGGTGCGAGTCGTCGAAACCGCGCCATCCGAAGCCCGCACAATCTCGTTCTGGTATCCCTTGCTGATACGCGCCTCGCTAGAAGCTAGAAACCGGGTACCCAGCACCGCACCCGACGCCCCCAGACAGAGCGCGGCCGCAGCGCCGCGCCCGTCAGCGATGCCCCCCGCAGCGAGCAGAGGAATTCGGGCGCTTGCCATCGCATCTGCAACTTCTGGAAGCAATGTCATGAGCCCCATCCCATCATTTGCTCTTCCGTGGCCACCGGCCTCTGACCCCTGTACGACAACCACGTCCGGCCTCTCGGAGAACTGGAGGAGTTCCTTTGCTTCCCGCAGCGTCCCGATCTGGATCCATATCTGAGTCTGAGGGCAGGCGCGGCGGATCTGGCGGGACCATGCCTCAAGCTCCTTCGAGCCCTGCCTTGGTGCAAAGAGCCAGGCTGCGCAGGGCTTGAATTTCTGGATGTTGGCAGCGGCTGCGTTGAGGTCGTCTGCCCATAGCTGGAAGCCGATGCCGACTGGGAGGCAGGAGCTGGCGGGTGGGAACAAGTTGGATGTGGGTGGAGACGAGGATTTTCGTATCTTATTCACCAGGGCGGATGCCTCTTCGAGGTTAACCGCCACGTCTGGGGTGTTTGCTGCGGGTCCGATGAATCCCAGGCCACCCGCGCGAGATACAGCGACAGCCAACGCCGGCCCCGACATGACGCGCATGGGAGCGCTGGCAATGAAGGGTCGTGAGACCCAAGGGTAGCGCGCTAACAATTCTGCAGCCATGATGGGTCTTTTTGGGAATCGTGGTGTACTGTGTGGGATGGAACGAGAACGGGATTGATGGGACCTCGGGAGTGGAGAGCTGAGACAGAGAGCAAGGGCTTAAGCGGACTACTAGTGTAAAAGCTTGTGGAAAGCACCCCATGGATGCATTTATGTTACACTTCTACAAGCGCGTTCATCCGAGGAGCCGCGGTGGCCCACGGGTGGACCTTTCCGTTGATGCGAACGGGTTCATCAGCAACCGAGAGATGTTCGCCATGCGCACTACAATGACTCGGCTACCGCAACTCCCGCAATACCCGTGATCTTTGCACGTCACACATTCTCACTCAGGATCGAAGTCATCGGGTTCTGTACCAAAACAGAAACACGAATTTGATTGAACATGTGAGGTTCACGATACTGCCACATACTGGGGATCGTTCATGCTACCATGAGAACTGGATGCCATGTTAATTTAGAAGTCCCTCTCTCCGCTTCGGACTTATAGGACAGAAATTGAGACAAGCACAAAGCCCACAACCATACTAGTGCCACTGGGGATGAAATGGAATTGAATAAAGTTGCAAGTCAACCTGGGACTGCCGAAGGAATTCTACGTAAGAGCAATGAGCTTTCCATTCTGAGTGGTGAGGGTGGCGTGGCAAAAAAGAAAGATGAGCAGAGCCGCACTAATATGTGTGCTGATATAATATTCCCCCTTTCCACACTGAATTACTCCTTCGTTGAACAGCGGCGAGTACGGTCAATCCTCTACATGAGTTTTCGGCCTGTCATGTCCCCAGGGAACCTCAAGTTCGCAAACACTGTGTTCACACACGCATCCTCAGTTATTACTTGTCAAGGCACTGGTAAATCGGTAACATCATTCTCTTAGTATATTCCTGCTAGTCAAAAATCTTGACCCCTGATTTTGGTTGCAGTTGCCCAGCCGCTATCGCTTCCACCCTGTGAGGACATGAACCCGCAATACCTATGTGCACCCCTGCATGACTATTGCGTTCAAATGCTGAAGATTGACGCCACAAAACGAATATCGATCAACTCTGCGTGGACCAACACCAAGCTCATGCCTCAGGTCTCTTGTACTCTCCATTCGCAATCATCTCGTTGATCGTCTTCTCCGTGACCTGCATAGCTTCCACACCAGCAGGCGTGCCGCAGTAGACGGTTGCTTGCAGCACGACCTCCCTGATCTCGACCTCTGTGAGGCCGTTGTTGATGGCGCCGCGGGTGTGTAGTGCAAGCTCGAGCCACGCCTTTTGGGCAATGATTATCCCCAGGTCTACAAATCGCGAGATCACCGAGTCAGCACACGCGTCACCCTCTTAGCACCCTGACCGAATGAAGAAGGGGAGGAAAAAAGCCTTGGGGCATTGGGAGTACGCCATCAGACCCACCCTCGTCACCATCTTATTTTCATAGGAGGAGGTGCTCGTAAAGAGTGGGTGTCACAAGCAAGGGCCCGGTAGGCAGGGCAATGATTCATCGTGGCTCATAGAGGCGGGTGGTGTGGAGGAGGGTTTCCACTCACTCAAAAGACTGCGCTGTTTGCGATCCAAACCTGGCCTCTTCCAGATGGTGCCCCAGGCCCACTCTGTGATGAGTTCCTGTCCCGGCCGTGTGAAGGGTGTTGCGTTCTTCACGGCATTATCGACGTACTCGTGGCCGAGGACAGCCCGACGAACCTCCAGACCCTCTTGGAAGAGCTGGTTGTGGAGTTCGGTGAACTTAGGGTCTGTGCTTGACATTGTGGCCAGCGAGTTGAGAACAAGAAAGTGCAATTGAGGAGGAAAACGATACGAGTTGGCACTTGAGTTCAAGATGAAGCTCGATGGGTGACAGGGACCTCTCCCATCATGCCATGGTTACGAGGCTTGTTATTGCTTATATGTGCTTAGCCATGTCGCAAGTGGGAGTGGAGAAATAGGTGTTCAGGGACCAGGGCGACGGCATATTGAGATCTAATATCTAAGTGAGATCTCTGCCTCCCCAGCAGCCGCCGGTGCGGGTCGTGCGGGAAATGCGGTCAGCTCAGCCAGGCTGGCAAAACACCTCCGTTCACCCGTCCAGGTCCACCCGTTGCGTAATGTGTACGACCTCGAGGGGTTCGCATTCTACACAGCAGCAGAGGGCTGCTGCAGTGAGGACATGGCCCAATCACATCCACTTAGAAAAATTCTGGCCTTTAGACCAGGCCCGTGGTAAGGGGGTGGATTGGAGTCGACACAAGTCAGCCTCGTGCAGTACACCTTGCAGGCGAAACGGGAGGGGACCCACAGTTCGGTGCGGGCCGCCCCATAATTCAAACTTAATTATGGTGATAAGCTTTGGAATAGGGCAGATCACGAACGATGTTCCCACTACCTGATGCAAACTGAGATCCGTGCCAAGGCGCTACCAGGGGGTGAGCAAGGAGTAGGTAGGTGCCTTGTCACCAGGAACAGCCATCACCCATCTGCTATTCAGACCCCCCGGTAAGATCCGGACGAATGCTGCTGACGACCGAGCCGTCGTTTCCGTATTTCTCACAGGGCTGTATGCTGGTCCTCGTTATAGCCATAGGTCAGCAACAAGCCGTATTTTGATACCGGACTAGATCTACCGAATCCCCATTACCCTCTCTATCCCCATACGGCACCGAGGCATGGCAATGCGGCGGCAAAGCTCGAACAGGACTGCGGGCTGCTTCGTAATGGGTCTTTTCTCAAACGCACTGAGATCTTGACTCAGGGAGGCATAATAATATGTATTTGGGGGGCTTACGCGGACGATGGAGACTAAAGGACCGATTACGACAACAACGATGTTGGCAGACGATGATCTAGTTCGAAGTCGTCCGATGTGCCTGGGTGGGAACTTCACTTACCATACCAGGGAAACTTGAATGACCGTATTCGGGTTCCAGACATTGCAAGGAGCTTGGGGTCTTCAGATGCTGTAATTGGATAAATCCCCCTACGCTGCCTGAATGGGACCACATTGTATGCTCGAATGAGGGAAAGAAGAATCCAGTTTACCGCCGTGTATGAATCAGATAGAAGCATGAAGCCCGCAAATGAATCCAGCCGGGTCAACGGATGTATATCCACTCTACGCCCCAGTTGAATGTTATTTTCGTCTTTGCAAGATCTGGCCTATTACGAGGTTGCGTTCGGTGGCGGGTAATTGTGCAGTTTCCGAAATATGCTCAAGTGCTGGTGATGAAGTTCCAAGACGGAAGGGCCCGGAGATCGTGGGCCCTTGGGACCATCCTGATCGACCGGCTCGCTTGGCGGGTTCTAAACGGGAAGAGTATCCACATGATCTCCAGAAAGGGTGTTGCTCGGGGCTTTATGAGGTATAAGTGCTCTTTCTGGATGCTTTCAAGGGTATTGACTCGGTGCCTGGAAATGGGCGCATCATGGAGCACGCAAAGAGACCCGCGTAGTATACCTTAGGTAATTCGATCCAGTTGTCCCCAGTCTCGCGGGAACCTACGATGGAATGGAGACAGCCTTGAATCCACAAGGCTCCAGATTCTATCAACCGGACTCACGGCACAACACGACATGGCAAATCTATAGCCCAAATTGCACGTGAGGCTCTCACAACGACGTTTCATCGCATACTCCGCTGTAAGCGAAGCGAATTCTGAGCCGCGACCACATGCGTACCCTATACGCCCTGCATGGAATCATGAATGTCCACCTCAATGTGGTGTCTAGATGCTGACCTTACTAAGGTTCATGGGTTCAATCTCATCGCTGGAGTATGTCAGGCTCACCAGTGCAGACTGTCGAGCTCGTCAGCCGAGCCCGCCGGGCACGCCACCCAAGTGTGTCCAGATGTTGAAACATAAATAGGCAGCTGTCGCCCGTCTGCTTCAAGACGTTCATCATCCTCAGTTGACCATCTCCTCTCAAGCAGCTTAGCCCCGATCAGGACATCAGGAGCAACTTGAGAGTTCAAGCCTTCTTGTGCAAAAGGAATTTCATCCCAAGTCTTTTTCACTCTTTATATCCAACATGAATTACACCACCAGCAGCAGTGCCTTTGAATCACTGGCACAGCAAGCTACTATGGCAGCCTCTGGGACCACCGATGCCCACGTCGCCATCGTCGGGGCAGGACCCCGAGGAACGAGCACACTGGAGCGTCTCTGTGCCTCGGCGAAGGAGTTTCTTACGCCAGGCTCTCGACTGACAGTCCACGTCGTCGATCCATCTCCCCCAGGTGCTGGCCGCGTCTGGCGCACCGACCAGTCTCAGCAGCTGCTGATGAACACGGTCTCGTCCCAGATCACGCTCTACACAGACAAGAGCGTGACCTGCGAAGGCCCGATCTGCCCTGGGCCGAGCCTGTACGAGTGGGCGGTCACAGTCGGTGGCATGCCAGATCTCGGCCCTGACGACTACCCAACCCGCGCCTTCTATGGCCGGTACCTCGCCTGGGTCTTCAACGAGACGGTTCACAACGCCCCCGAGGGAGTTGAGGTCGAGGTCCACTCGGCACGGGCGGTCCGCCTGGACGACGGTCCCGGCGGCAGCCAGGTCCTGACACTCTCCAACGGCGGAGCCATTTACGGATTGTCAGCCGTGATGCTGGCCCTGGGCCACCTGCCGCTTCTCAAGAGCCCAGAGGAGCTGCAGCTGGCGACGCACGCCGCGAGGCAGGGGCTGCGCTACATCGAGCCGTCCAACCCGGCTGACGTCGAGCTTTCCGCCATCGCCCCCGGCGAACACGTCTTCCTCCGTGGCCTGGGCCTGAACTTCTTCGACTATATGGCTCTCCTGACTCTAGGCCGTGGCGGCCGCTTTGTGAAGGATGAGTCCAGCGGAAAGCTTCAGTACTTCCCCTCGGGCACTGAGCCTCGCATGTTCGCTGGCTCCCGGCGTGGTATCCCATACCAGTCCCGTGGCGCCAACCAGAAGGGCGTGGACGGCCGTCACGACCCATTCCTCCTGACCGAGGACGTGGTCACCGGCTTCCGCAAGCGTGCTGAGTCTGGCAACCCGCCTGATTTCCTCGCCGAAATCTGGCCACTGGTTGCGAAGGAGGTGGAGACAGTCTACTACGGGCTGCTGCTGAAGCAGTTGGGCAAGGAGCACGCCGGGTTCCAGGAGCGCTACCTCGCCGTCCCTTACGCCAGCCCTCAGGAGACTGAGATCCTGGACGAGTTCGGCGTCCCCACCGAGAAGCGCTGGTCATGGGACCGTATCTCCAAGCCTCAGGGCAAGCGCAGCTTCGCCTCAGCGGACGAGTGGCGCGACTGGCTGATCAGCTACCTCCGCGAGGACGCAGAGGAGGCGGCGCTGGGCAATGTGGAGGGCCCGCTCAAGGCAGCCCTGGACCTGCTCCGCGACCTGCGCAACGAGGTCCGCCTCATCGTCGACCACGCCGGCCTTGGTGGCGCATCCCGCCGCGACCACCTCGACGGCTGGTACACGCCCTTCAACGGGTTCCTGTCCATCGGCCCGCCGCAGCTGCGCATCGAGCAGATGGTCGCCTTGATGGAGGCCGGCGTCCTCGAGGTACTTGGCCCCCGTCCTGAGGTCCGCGCCACCGTGGGCGGCTGGCTGGTCCGGTCCCCCCATGTGCCGGGAGAGAACATCCGCGTGACCACACTCATCGAGGCACGTCTGCCGGAGCCCAACCTCGCCCGCACAGCCGACGGCTTGCTGTCTCACCTGCTGCGGACGAACCAATGCCGCAGCCACACCCTCGACGGCTACGACACCGGCGGCCTCGACGTCACCCAGGCCCCCTACCACATCATCGACGCGCTGGGCCGCCCGCACCCGAGGCGGTTCGCCGTTGGTGTGCCCACAGAGGGCGTCCACTGGGTTACTGCGGCGGGTATCCGGCCGGGCGTGAACTCGGTCACGCTCGGGGATAGTGATGCCATTGCCCGAGCGTCACTGCGTGTCGCGACGGCTGCTGAGGCAGATGGTTCCGGGGATGCGGCTCTGGCCGCGAGTGTTCAGGCACAGCTGGATACGCTGCCTATTGTCGAGGCTGCGGCGAGTGCGGTCTTGCAGCAGACTGTCCCTCGTCCTATGGCGAGTCTTATTCAGCCGGCCACAAACAGTGTCAAGGTGTGAGGACTTTAGGGTGCCGAAGAGTGGAGATGTGGAGGCATGGTAGAAGTGTGGTTCATGCTTACTTAACAATGGATATATATGAGATCCGAGTTGACCTGGGTCTACGTGGTGCAGGAAGAAGCAATAAGATAGGGCAACGGCGTTATTTTCCTGTTTATTTTCCTTTTTGAATTGCCTTTATATGAAAAGTCTGAGGTCATTGATTTAGCAATAAGTATTGGGCAGACAAATCCAACAGGGCCGGTCCCTACATCAACTTATCTATTACAAGCATCGAGTGAGGGCATTGGCGCATTAATCCGCGTACCTAGGTAGAGAATAACACTATCTTTCGAAGGTTTAGTGACAGGTTTGCTTGAGTACCTGGGGTAATTGAACAAATTTAACACTAACTTGAAAGCTACACTGCATTAGACTTGTCAGATTCTATATAGAGCAGCCATGAAGAACTCTTGTTGGGATCCGTGTGAGAGACCAGGAATGGTAGCATTTCGACGGTGTGCTAATGTACCTAGGTATAAAGAAGGGTGAGCGAAACCAGCTCTGGCCTCTAAAACCAAATAGTGGCGTGCGCGGTATGTAAGTATCTGCGTGAGCAGAATCTATCTAAGTGAATAGAGGAACGGTCAGTCTAGAAACCTCAGGCTGTTCTGCGATTACACTGCTGCCATCATATGTAAAGTCAATTTCTACAAACTGATTAACAGTGCTGTTCGAATTAATAATCTTGACGTGTGCTTTTGTTTCCGTCTCCTGAATACGGAATTGAAAGATTGAAAATAATGAAAGCTGGCGTTCTCCAAGTACAGTCCGATCATCTCGTTCTGCCGTATCTCATCACTCATGATCAAGCCCGAGCCTCCCCATCCCGGCCCATCCACATAGCCTCCCCAGCGTCAATGCCGAAACGGCCCTCTTGGCTCCCCGGAGACGGCCACCAGCCCAAGCTGAATGTTTGGTCGCCATTGAAAGCTTCCTGGTATGCGCCGCTTCCAGCCTGCTCCGGGACTGCAGTTTCTCCGTTGCACAGGGAGCTCCCAGCCAGGAGGGACGCCAGCCCGGCGATGCTGCACGGGTCATGCGGGAGGACCTCGCGGGTCTCTACGAGCAGGTACGCAGTCACGCCGCACGCGAACATGACGCCGAGCAGTATCTGCAGAGCGAGCTTCGACCCCAGGCTCTGGCGGAGAACGCCGCGGTTGGTATTCTCCCAGTAAGCCGTGTATGTCTCGGGGACTGCGCTCGTGGCCGGGACCCGCATCTTTCCAGAGGCTACCTGGGCTATGTACCGCCTGTAGACGGACTGGATGGCCTCTAGTAGGCGGTCGTGGTTGTTTTCGCCGAGCATCTCGTCCACACGGAAATCAGTCGAGTGATGGAGCAGTAACGCAAAGAAGCCGTCGATATTGTAGTATGGGTACGTCTCGGTCTGCATGATTTGAATGCCGTTTATCTCGCCGTAGGTGTAGTTACCGTCCGTAATGAGGACCTCGTACTGGAAATGGAGCTGTGGGCGCCACGCGAACGCTGTCTCGCCATCGGGTCCGCTGGCGAGATACTTCGTCGTGGACTCGTCTGGGAGAGCAGATATGACCTTGAAGTCAGGAATGCTCAAGGCTACTTCGGTTTGAACTTCTGCCATGAGCTGATAGCACCACATCGTTGTGAAAGCGTCCTGGGGGACGTTCATTGGCGAGTGCGGGTTTCCGCTATAGTACTCGGAATATCTTCCAAAGGTGAAAGCGAGGGACGGGCACCCGGACGGGCTATCGTCTTGCAATGGTATAGTGAGCTCTCCAAATGTGTGGTTGCTGTCTTGCGGGTGTAAGTCAAGCATTTGCCCCAAAACGCCGAACGCGTTAGGCAAAAGCTCCCCGTCACCTATGCTGTGCAGTTCGCTTGACCAATGAAGTTTGGGAATGTCGACATTGCATCCCGCCGGTACAGACGCCGACCCATCAACATGCAGAAATCCTCTTGAATCATCCGAGTCTGGCTTCAGAAGCACTGTTGGAGGTGTGAATCGACACTGTAGCTCGCCTCGGACTGCTGGAACGCGTACGAAAATAGCTGGCCGAGATGTGTCATTGATCGAAGCTACATCTTTAACCCGTAATTGCAGTTCCGGAATCGCAAGCTCAGAGCTAGTCAATGAAGGGTAGGAAAGGTTCAAGACTTCAAAGTCAGTAAGCAAGATGGCAGCCCCAGCATCGTCCTTCACACTGTCTGGCCATGAAGGATCGAATCGATCGACCCGGCCAACAGTCACTGGCAACATGCCGGGTATCTTCTCGATGGTATACAGACCAGAAGCTGCGATTGTCAAAAAGCTGCCAAGGAGAGCTCCAAATGTGGCAAACGCTGCTGCCCAGCTCCCATGTGAGAACGCAGATACCCACGCTTCGATGGGGAACCGTCCGAGAAGTGTGTGAGCCAGCGTGTGCTTTCCTCGTGCTTTTCCCCTTTTGAGTCTCGCGAACGGGGCGAAGACTGTAACGTTGAAGTCTATGAAATCATATAGGACTGTCACGATCATGAATAGCGTAGCTGGTATGAATCTGGTGCAAAAAGTGACAAGGAGGCTATCTGGATCAACGATAGCTGCGATGCCATCTGTTCGATCTGATAAGTGTTGCAGGACCTCCAATATGACGATGGCTGCGACTGGCAAAATTGATATAACAGCAAAAGCCCAAGGCTGTAGGGCAGCTGGTTTCCAGAATTCCGTGTCGCTTTTCTTCAGCTGCCCTCCATCACCGTCAATATTCGTCGCGTTCGGTAAAACTAAGATGCAGAAACCAAGCTTTGAGACGCGACTGCTTTGGAAGGTAAACAACCGCATGGCATCGATGATGTCCTTGGTCTGCAATTTGCCGCAATCTCTAAGGGCCGCTTGAAAACCGGGACTGGCACCCAAGATTGTAGCCATCCCGCTGATAGGTCCTACTTCGCAAGGGATCACATCGCGGGGCCGAAGGCGACCTAGAGCAATTGCGCCAGCCGCGACAGACAGCAGACCAGAAACCATGAACCATGATGCAAGAGGGGAGACCGTGAGCCTTGAAGTCCTTATGCTGAACTCACCCTGTAGCGGAAGGGTCGAGTTAATCATAATGAACTTGTTGGCTATTTGGACGCCGGTGAAGGTGAATACCATAGAAGCAGCTGACGACATTGCGGTCGGATTTCCGAGAAACTCTGGCTCAGATTTGTTGGCAACAATCGACATCAGTTTAAAGAAAGTGTTAGGGTTAAACTCGTCACCTCCATTTGTCAGAAGATTTCCGGTAAGAAAGTTAAAGCCGTCAGAGTACGAGGAAACTATTTCATAGAAATTGTACGGTGGAAATCCGTCAAGGAGCCGACCCCCAACAGCATCGCCGTGAGTCAGCTCCACGATGGGCTTCAACGGGTCTTTAGCCAGATTATACGTCACCTTTGCGTCCACCATCGAGTATTTTATGCTGCATGAGACGGCAGTTGTCTGCTAAACTTGAAGACCCCAAGTGTCGGAATCGCGATGTCGTTCGGACCGCAAAATCGCACCTGAAATACTTGTTTGGTTGTAACGGACATCGAACATCATGACAAACACCCAAAAGGAATCGTTGCAGGTAACGTTGCTGGTCGTAGTACCGCCATAGAGCTGTCGTGATGGTCTTTCCTTGGGAGAATACGGAAAAGCCGCATTGATAATCTCCGGGTGCGCCTTAGACCTCGAGCAACCGGCCCAAGAAGCGCTAGAAACTATATCGAGGCGTGCCCTGTCGGCGACGAGAAATGTGCTTGCATTTAGGGGAGTAAGCTTTACCGCTTCGCACTGTATCGTTGGCCTGAACGCGTCGACAGTGGCTCTGATCGTAGCGAGTTTTGTAGCCGCCGTGGAATTAGCGGGGGGTCTAAATTGTTGGAAGGCCAGAGCGGGTTCTATTCCGTCGGGAAAGGGCAAATCGTTTGCAATGAGGGCGTATATTTCGTATTCCATGGCAGAACCGGTTAACCATTGACTGCCATTGTAGTAACTGGAGAGAGCAGCCGCATCGAAATCTGTCAAGGTTTCCAGAGTGATGTTCTCGAAAGGTAGTTCTGTCTCCAATGGGGCCAGCAGACCCGTGGAAGCAACTGTTACCAGCTTCAGGAGAAGACCACCATAGAGGACTATCTGCACAGCAAAATGCTTATGGCGTACTGCATTCCAGATATTGATAGGTAGAATGGGTGAGATGTAGTCAAGCAGCACGCTCTTCTCTGCGCTTGTCGGACCCGTCTTGAGCTCTTGCCAGGGCTGAAGTAGCTTACCCCAATAAGATACTCGGGTCCAGATACTCATGAAAATGGTCAGGACCGCTGTAGGGCCGTATGTCCAGGCGTAGTGGTTGGTAGTCAGAAGTTCGAAACCATGATCTTGGATCGACAGTCGCCATAGAATAATCGTGGCGGCAGACAACAGTGCAAGCAATGTAGACAGGCTAATCAGGATTGAAGGCGACAACCAAATTGGATTCCAGACTGTAGGCTCGTTTGATTTTTCATGCTCATGTTGTGGTTCCCGGTCAGCCACATTGTTCTCAGGATGTTGAAAAGGGCCCGGACGTTGACACGATGATGAATGTTCTGCGATCGGAATACTGATGTCGCCTGCGGACACTGAAACATTGTCTTCCGCCGGTGATCGATGTGCTTGTGGTGCAATTAGGCGCCTTTGACCGCTTGAGCTTACAGTCTGCTCGGCCCCCGAATTTGATGCCACACTGAGGGGCGAGATCGGGATGTGTTGAGGTGCCAGTGCATGGTGTCCCTTGTGGCTAACTTGATCCGTGTCTTTTGTCATGGCTGTTTGGCTCGCTTGAGCCTCACTTGATACGTTCGAGCTAGACGGGCGCCGACCTGGCAGGGGGAATATATTGTAAGGTGAGCCAGCCATCAGAGGGATGGCAGTGCATTTATCAGATTTGTGTGTTTGCACGATCAGGGGCTTTAGGGGTTTATGTGTGTTGAAAATAATGTTTGGAAATATGTTGATAGAGCAATGCAGAACTTTAAGTAGTACTATGGAATCTATAATTGGGGGCGGCAAAAGCCTTCTCTGTCTCTTGGGTATCACACAAGGCAACAAGACTCAGCTTGCGGCGAGGTACGTCGAGCTGGACAACCTCTTCAGAGCCTTGAACCTATGGAAATCCCGGATCGATTCTCTGAGCTTCGACCTTTGTGCTGTGTGTGACGAAGTAATTTCGAGGCAACCCCTGCCAAGTGGCTCTCAAAACTAGTTTTTGCAGTTGTATATTGTCCACGGTTCACACTTTTACCAATATTGACACGTGCAGTTCAGGTCCTGGTCACATTCCCTTGAGTTTCACAGCCCCCAAATGCTCCCGTGTCAAATATACAACTGTCCAGGTGCCCCTTTGAGATCATTGATCCTATTTGCTGTCAGAATTAATGAATGGACCCCCATCTGGCTAACAAGTTCTCGAGCGCCTTCCTAGGTCTTGGTTTGTTTGGATTAATTTCGCTGAATGTATGGACGTCGGCTGTCCTGAAACTCAGCTGTCAACACCTCCAGAGGCTCCAGGAACTAGGAACTCAGTGCGACTGGTGAACGTCCAAATAGGCTGGAACGAGCTAGAACACTTTCTTTAACAGATCACCTTATTCCCGGCCCTTTTAAAAGAGTCGTGGCTTGTTCACCGATAACAAACTTATAGGAGGCTCGTGGGGGCAGAATTTCTTGGACGTGCACAGCAGGCTGCTTGCACCAGTTGACCACAACAGGATGATGGTCCGAACGGCAGACCCAGTGTGTCACGGTACAGGCGCGGACAACGCAGCAACCGCCATGGAGTGCTTGAGTGACGACACCCAGAAACCAATTTTAGCCAAGCCACAGTTGGCCATTTACACCATTATCTTCCAGTGTCATGCTACAAGACCAATTGCTACTCAACCAGGTTGTGACGGTGTAGTACTTATATACTGCTAGGACCAACACGTCCTTCAAACTTCTTATGGTGGTCTTTTAGCTAGGCAGTCCATTACATACCAAACAGTCGCAATGCCCATTACACAGGCTCTAATATAAAAAGGAGATTAAGGTATCTACCCAAAACTACTATGACCAGGAAAGGGGATATTATAAGGTATGATAGTGTTTCAAAAATAGAGGCACCTATCTTACTACTATAATATTGTTCCCGCGAAAAGGCTTATTCAAGGCCTCAAGGACTAGGCTTGGGGTACACCGAACATCTCTCGGCGTTTGGTCACGTCACCATTGCAAGTTGAGAAACGCACTTTTCACCGCAACGGCTCATAGTCCATAACTTTGTCCCCTTAGACAAGTTACGTTTACTATATAATTACTCAATTACTACTTGCTAGTTATGAAAGACGTTACAAGGCTTGCTTGACTAGACTATACTTTGGACTTATAAGGCTGCTAGAATGGCATGAGTAATCATAAAGCGGAATCATGGGTAGCATCACAGATGTTAAGCGTTTTGCCAACTGGCGGCCGAGAAACAACATGACCTCTGTTGACGGCAAAAAACCTAAGTAGCAAGACTTGGAGCTGCCAAATCCAGCATGCAAGGGAGGAGATGTGCAGTGGCGACGAGCCACGATATGCACGATGCGGCCGAGGCCAAATCATTGGATCTCAAGAATATATGCGGCTGCATAAAGTTGGCGAGTGGCTGAGGCTATGATATAAGAAGTCCTGCAGAGGCTGCTGGTCTTCATAATTGGTCATGGCTTCGTCATTGATTCCGAACACATGCAGTGCATGCTAGTCTGCCCGCATAATTCTGTCTCGCAGAAGAATCGCCAGCAGCTGCAAATCCAGCGGGATAAGAACCTTGGAAGATGGTCTACCGTTGGCAAACGTTGGCCCGCACAGCTCTAGCATCTGAAACGGAGCACTAAAATAAGTGACGGTTGATCTCGACACAAGGCCATCTATAATTGTGCAATTGTGTTCATTGGAGCAGGTCATCCAGTCTCGACAGACCCGAACCCCCCTGGCCCCTCGATTGTCCCCCGCCCCTGGTCACACAAGTGACAAGTGAATGGATGGCAGTGTGTCCCGACCTCGAAGGTCCCAGGACCTTCCTGCCTGCCCGCAGACCTGCCCGCACGCAAGTACCCCACCGGCAGAGGACCGCGGGGCAGTGACTTTTCACCTCACTAGCCTCACTAGCGGGCCGGATGATCCCAGCTTTGGAGAGAAACAGCAGCAGGTGCCGACGGGGAAAGCTCGTCCTATGATTTCCTTTCCATGGTTGATTTCTGTCGTCGGCTGCAACTCTGCTGCGTCGTCAGATGGCCCTCGCTTCAGCCTCACCGTGTACAGTGCGACGCCGCTGAGCTCACCTCCCGTGTTCTGCATTTTTTTTTTGCAGTCTGTCCGTCTGCCTGTCTGCCTGTCTGCCTGTGTGGTCCCCCGTCAGCTCTCATTCTCATCTCACCCACTCGCTTTTCCCTCTCTCAAGCGGGCCAAGTCGAGTCGAGTCGAGCATCAACTTTCTGACAGCCCCAGCAGACCACACTTGTCTGACTGTCTATCTGACTGTCTGTCTGTCTGGTCACGACCCCAGATAAGACGACTCAGACGCGACCCGACTCAAGTCAAGTCAAGCCAGGTCAAGGTCATCCATCAATCACATAGTCAAGTCACAATCTCAACCAGGCCTGAGGTGCTAAACTCGCGCACTTGACCTGGGCACGCCTACTGCCAGCGCCACGCCCTCACCCGTGTGCCCGCCTTCTCCAACTCGGGCTAGCTTCACCCAAGCAGCGTCAACCTGCGCCTGCGTCTGCACTCAACCGCTCGTCTTTTTGCAACCCTACTGCTCCTCCGCACGACCTGGATTGCGTCTGAGGGCCCGTCAAGGCGACAATAACTTGCTTTGCAGCGCTTGCTTGGCTGTTCAACAGTAGCTCTACCTGCCTGTTTGGTTGGCGGATTTCCCCCTGTTGGTGGGCCGTTGTGCACACAACAAAACGACGAACGTCCTCTGACAAGCCCACCCGAGATCCCCGTTGCTCGAGTAACGAACCGAACCCTCCCACTATCTCCCCTCCAGCGGTCGCCGACCCTACCCAGTCCACCAAAAAGCCGACCGCGCACCGATCTTCGCCAACTCCCCTGGAGCAAAACCACCCGCTGGCCTGGCCAACCACTGCCTCACTCCTCAGGCCAGTGCCTTCGAGACCCG